>JAEMOT010001210.1:407-70187 GCA_019297695.1 Apostasia ramifera
CGAAGCAACCAGAAAAGCACACAGAGATTTAAGGTGGTTCAGGGAGGAAATCCCCTACGTCCACCGGTCGGTCAGCGAAGAAGTTTCACTAAATGGGAAAAAGGGATAGCCCTGAAGGCTGTACAATGCTTTTTCTTTTTAAGAGTAGAAGAGGAAGAGGAAGGAGAAGAGGAAGAAGAAGAAGCCAGGAGCTCCTCAGCCGGAGTACTGTTACAATCAAAAGAAAGACCCTCCTGACGAGAGAGAGTCCCGCTCCTTTTTTGTTTCTCTCTATCTGTTCTCTTTGTTATTGTGCATATCCCTCTGTGTATCTCCGTCTCTGTATATCCGTCTGTGTATATCCGTCTCTGGGGGACTGTTCAGTGGTTTTTATAGCTATGTGGCGTGTGCAGCTCCACCCTGGTTTTCCGGAGAAAAGGTGATGGGCAATCTCTGCTCGCCGTTTTGTCTGTTGCTGGGGATGTCCGCGGCTGTACGAGGAGGATGATGGCTTTAAATGCTGGTATCTCCGCTTGGAAAGAGCGCCCGTACGGAGAGCGGCGGGGTTAGGTGAAGTTGATTGTGACAGGCGTTACCTCGTACCCTCGTGCCCGAGGTTATGGAGGTTGACCCTGGATCGTCGAGGGCGAATTTTGACTAAGACCTCGTGCCCGATGCTTGACCTGGGTCAGGGATCCTGCAAAACCTGAAGCTGAGTCAGCAAATCAAATCAATCAAGTACAAACTGACAGGCGTCACGTGTTCGGCCAGGATGCAGCGCAGGAACCACGTGTTAACAAATATCGACATATTCAATCTTGTGGGCATATACTTTTATTTAATTACACATTTAATTTTAGAGTTTACATATTTGCATATACGATTCTTAAACCTTACAAATTAATGCTAGCTAGTTTTAATTTAAACATTGCTATATACATCAGTAACAGGAAATTAACTAACAATAATATTATATTTGAGCTTATAATTAAGTAAAATACTAAATCTCGCAAAATATTTTTTTTTTCTTCTCTTGTTGTTCTGTTGGAAGATTTATAGACTTAAATTTTTGTGAATCGAAATTAGGAAATTGAGATTGAATGGAAAACCTGGAAGTTGAGAAGGTAAATTAAAGAGAAGATCCAAATATACTGTACAGAAACTTGAAAGCAATTAAAAGGTTGCTATGAATTTAATTCAAGAACCTTGGCCGGATAACTAGTCGAGTTTGAGTGACCTCAAAACAAATTCGAAGATTTCAAGTTCGAGTTGAGTTTGATTCGAATTAACTTAAAATTCAATTGATTTCAAGTCAATTTTTGAGTTAATTAAATCAAGCTAAATTTTTAATCTTATTTTTTAATTTAAAAATTCATTTTACATATTATATATTATTTTTTTAGTTAAATTTATATCTATTATATATTTGTTTATGCATAAATCTTTTGAACATATTCCTTAAATCTATTCAATAAATATTTAATTTATATAGCATATTTACATATAATATATATATATATATGAAAAGCCTACATGCATATAATTATATAGATATCGAGTTGATTATAAGTTGATCAATTTTTTTTAGCAAGCTGACTTTGAGTTATAAGGAAATTGAGTAGTTCGAGTCGACTGCAATATGAACAAGTTTTGAATCATGTCTCAAGTTTCGAGTATTTTTGTGTAACATCCCATGATCTCATTATAGAAGTATTGTTCGTTTTGGTTTTAGAAAAATTACGTGACTTAAGCACTTCTCAGAAGGTCACCCATCCCAGTGCTACTCCAGCCCAAGTACGCTTAACTACGGAGTTTTTTATCATCAACCTCATGGTTTTGCCCCAAAAGGGGCCTCTACCATTTGAGATCACGTTATCTATTTATACAACTCAGGATCTCTTTCTCTTTCTGATGTGGAACGATTCATTTCTGTACCCCTCTCACCACTCATTACTCGGCCTAGAAGGCTGCCAGGAGCCACACTTTGTCTCAGTGAATATTCTTTTATCTTAGGATATCAAGTTTACTTCCCTCGAAAAGGAGCAATGAGTGGACGTAAGTTGCTTTTGTGACCGAACATTTAGTGTGTGACCACGCTAATCATACTTATAGTGCTCTCTCCTATCTTGCATTTTTTTATTCTTTGATATAGATTTACTATTTTTACGCGATTGCTTTTATTGTGATTTGTTACATTCATGATTGTATTTCTATCGTTACGGCTGCTATGGAAGCTTGATTTTGGCTTATTCTTGGGATCAGAAGGTTTGATGCCTACACAAACATTGCTCACTTCAACATAACCAAACATCCTAGGCAAGATTACTAAACTCAAACTCACTA
This sequence comes from Apostasia ramifera, assembly GCA_019297695.1. Classification (NCBI taxonomy): domain Eukaryota; kingdom Viridiplantae; phylum Streptophyta; class Magnoliopsida; order Asparagales; family Orchidaceae; genus Apostasia; species Apostasia ramifera. Next base: position 2,730 of record JAEMOT010001210.1, read on the forward strand.
ATTTCACTAATTTATACTAATAATTACTGTACCCCCAATCTCTCTCTCTCTCACACACACACACACAATCTCTCCCCCCCTCCCTTCTCATGTGCTCACTCTCTCTCTATAAAACTAAAAAAAATATTTCATCTATGTTCTAAAATATTGGAAGTCTGCCTCCTCTGATTATTGCTCACTTGAGCTCTGTAGTGTCGAAAATTTGTTTCACAACTCTCTCTCTCTCTCTACCTCTCCCTTGTACTCCTCCTATTTAGCTCCCTCTCACACACACTCTCTCCCTTCCTCTCATTTTGCTCACTTTTTTTTTTGTTGATGGTACTATTTGCTCACTTTTACTCAAAACTCAGCACATTTATAAATTTTACAAGATATAATAATTTTATTGTACTCTAAAAAAATAATTTTAATATACTCATAGCATCATTCTAAAGCTTGTCAAATTAGTTATTTAAGTATCTACAAAAATTAAAATTATAATCACAATTCAAGAGTCCAAAATCTGGAGTACAAGTTTCTAACAGATAGTATAATTTTAAGGTTTGGATAGTCTGATCAATCCTTCAGAACATGATGAAAGAAATGAGCATTTCAAAAGATGGGACAAATATTGACACTAACAAGCCTTGTGTGGAGCATTCAGCAGTTTTATATTTGAATTGAATTCCAGACATATTTTATTTTCAAATTAACAGGTTCTTTTTCTAATGCTCTCCAATGTTACAATGAATTGAAAAGTGTTGATATAGGATGTAGGGGATCCCAAGGAACACTAAAAAAGAGAGAAGTCCTGAGAGACGGCGGCGCGCAGAGGAATAAGCCTGATGGTTGAGGCTTAAGAGAGAGAGAGTTCGGGGCATCCAGAAGAGCACACAGAGAGATTTAAGGTGGTTCAGAGAGGAAATCCCCTACGTCCACCGGGCGATCAGCGAAAAGATTTCACTAGAAAAAAAAGGTAGCCGTGAAGGCTAATACAATGTTTGGGAAGGAGAGAGAGAAAGAGAGCTCCTCAGTTGGGGCTCTAATACAATGAGAAGGGGAAATCTGGGAGGTTACTTGCATTCTGGTCGCTCCTGCTGATCTTTCCTCTTCGATCTTTCAATCTTCCTTGTCCCCTCTTGAAGACTATTCAGAGGTATATGTAGGCGATGGATTGCATAGTTTTATCCTGGTTTTCTGGGGGAAAGGAGGTGAACAAGCTCTGAGCTCGCACTTGTCGGCCGCCGGAGGAACCAAAAGCAGCAAAAGGAGGATGCTAACTTTTAATATTGGTACTGCTTATGGGGATCTGTTATAGCTGGAGCATGCAAACCCTTGATTTGCGTGTCTTGGAAAGAAGGCCTTGTACGGGGAACGGCACGGTCGGGCCAAGCTGATTGTGACAGGCACCGCTTTGTAACATCGTCATCGATATTATCAGGGATGGTCCTGGCTTGTCGTGGACGAGGCTTGGTTGAACCCTCGTGGATGAGGCTTGGTTGAACCCTCGTGTACGAGGTTTGATTGGGGTCTGAAACCTGTGAGAACAGATAGATGGATTAATAAATAAATAAAGGTCAAATGCCAGCTAGGCGTCACGTGTATAGTATGGATGCAGCGCTGAAATCACATGTTAACATCAACCCCCGCATTGTCAGGACGCGAATATTGATATGGGTCCTAGAATGCGAACCGTCGCGATTGTGGACGCGCTGCCTGAGACTTGTTAGGATAAGACGGAGGCGGTGTCCGCCGATCCGTATTCTCTTCCTCAGGCCCTTGAAAGTTTCTGCAAGAGAGAGTAGATTGTTAGAAAGATGACGGAGAGGAAGAAGTGGGTGACTCTGTCAAGCTTCTTAAAGAAGAGAGCCAGCGATCTTCCTATTGACGCCCCTCCTCCTGAGAAGAGGAGGCTATAGGAACCATTTGAAGGGTCGCCGAAACCGACGATGGAGAAGCCTGTTGAAGCGCTCCAAGAGGAAGAAGTGGGAGCTGCGGTGCTGGCGCAGACGCTGGAGTCTATGCAGGAGCTAACAGGTGCAGAGGCCACAGAAGTAGTTAATATATCTGATTCTCGAGTCAAGCCGCCTCTGAAGGCTGGAGAGCGGAAGGAGGTGATCTTGGTGAGTGAAATGGTTGTGAGGGAAAAACTAGGGCCTGGGAAGATCCTACTCAATGATGAAGAGCTTGAGCGGCTCCTTCCCAAGTTCGAGGTTCCTTCTACAGAGGGCGTGAAGAAGAAAAAGATTTGCGGTCCCGCTCCTCTTGGTATATTAGTCCCTCCTTTTGAGAAGAAAAAGAAGCCCATCTTCCCTTCTTTCTTTATAGCGAATCTCCGAAATGACGAGGAAAAGGAAGAAAAGGGAAGGAAGGAGGACGACAGTAAGATGGAGGAGGCGACTAAGGGAAAGAAGGAGGTAGCCTTTCAGATTGCTCCTGGAGTCGCCCTTGGCATTGAAGGGCTAGGAGGCAAGATGGAGGAAGTGATTAAGGAGAATGAGAGAATTCCTCCAGCTGCCTTAAATGTCACCCTCAGCACTGAAGAGACATGGGGCATATTGGAAAAAAGGTTGTTCGAGATAAGGAGAGAGGAGGAGAAGATCCTGGGGAGCACCTCCAAGGTTCTGGAGGTAGTAAAATCTCTGAAGGGCAAGGAGGAAGGAGAGGCTTGCCATCTTCGGAGAATAGAGGAGATGGAGGGCGCTTTGTTGCAAGTCACGAAGTGCTCCAAAAATGATCACTGAGAGAAGCTAGGGAAGTTGTATAAACTGGAAGACAAATTGGCTTTCCTGGCTTTGAGTAATGCGGAATGGGCCAGTAAGAGTGAGGTTGTAAGGGGAGAGTCCACCGCAGCCTATCGGATGTGAACCAAGCCTATTTCGCTCATGTCAAAGACCTCCAAAAAAGGATAAATGAGTTATATGATGAGAAGGAGGCTTTGAAAGAAGAAAGAAGCTAGCTAAGGGATAAGTTGCAAAAGCCAAGGAGGTATCATCGGGGGCGAAGGAGGCGGCCTTCGAAACTCGTCACCGGGAGGAGTTGCTGAAGTCTAAAGTTCACTCCTTGCGGGCCTTGGTGGAGAATAGCTCTGGATGGCGGGGACGACGTATGGAGGATCTGGAAGAAACAGTGAGGAGGGCGGTGAATATAGTCAGCGCCTCGCCGGTGGGTCACCACATGAGGAATCGGGCAGCTTTTGATGTTCTCCTGCAGACATTGGTTGATGTAAGTATCTTAGATCAGGAGAATATCAGAAGTCCTGCTGTTCTTTTCTTTTGTGATCCTAAGGGACCAGACAGGTTCTTCGATGTTGGGAGCCATGGTTCGGAGGAGGTCCTCCAGCTAGGTCCTACATTGGCTGGGGATATCATTTGTCTCCCCTATACAGGAGTCCTGAAGAGGGCCAAATTACTTCCCTCGAGGCCAGATGGCTAGGCCGGAGTGCTCCTCCCGAAGTCCAGCAGCAGGATCAGCCAGGGAGCCAGAAGTGACTTGCCTCCGTCCTCTCCTAACTCCTTAGTCTCATCATCAACATTATATTTGAAGGGACCATAGTTGAGGAGAGGAGCCCTAGCAGCTCCCGAGCGATCTGCTTCCTGTTGTCAGGAGTGTAATAGATTGGTCTCAAAAAGAGGAGTTTCCTCATGCTTGAGGTCGACACTATCACACTAGGTGTCTAAGTTCTGAAGCCTTATATTTTCTTTGTTTTTCTTGTACTCATGAGAGAAACATGTAAGAGAATAGAGAAAATAAATTTGTAACAAGTTTTATCATTAATAAAATATATTTTTTCTTTCAAAAACTTATTCTGAATGAATTCTGTTTGTGTTTGTCTTTTCTTTCGTGTTTGAGACAGGTACCACGAGATTAGAAAAGAGAGAACAAGAATTCATAAGTGTGAAAGTATAAAACCAATGATAAATTCTAAGTTAAAATGATCATCGTGCACGATCATAAAACATCAGATGATAATAGTAAAGAGGACAAGGAATAGAACGCCGTTTCAAAATATTGCGCATGATTATGAACTATCGTGCACGATGTATGACGAAACGGAGGAGAAGCGACACTTCGATAATTGTGCGCCGCTTCGAATTCTGAACTTATCAGAAGATACGAATGATCTGATTGCATCTGTGCACCGATCAAAAAGATCAGACGGCCAGAAGACGGGCGGTCACAGCTGTTTCCCATAAAGCTTTCCCAAGGAGAAACTGGAGTACTTGTCCGTCTTCAAACCCTAAGAGAGTGAAAAAGAAACCTTCACCCCGTCCGTTGCGAAATCAAGCTATGGGAGGAGGAGAGATCGAGTGGGCCGAGCTGGCCAATTAGTTTCATAAGGATACCAGCTATCAAGAGAGTCTCCTGATGGAGCATGAGGTGCTCAACACGACCAGAGGGTTTAGAGGAAACCCCAACCTTATGATTATCCTCCCTACCGCCGACTTGCGACCAAACAGTCCTCCTAAAGGGTCGGTATGTGTGTACCGGGTGCAGGTGGAGTACGGTTTAATGTTGCCACTGCAACCGGAGTTCAAGGAAATCCTGAACTCATTTCAAATTGTCCCGACGCAACTCTTCCCTAACGCCGGTGCCTATGTGTATTCCTTGCTGAAACTGCTGCAGGCTCAGGGGATACCGTGGACCTTGACGCTGTTTAGGAGTTTATTCAGCTGGATGGTAGTGCTAGGGTATGGAGGATGCTTGGCCCTGCGGTCAAAGACGAGGAAGACACTGTTTTCAGGAGCAAGTAGTTCCCACTCGGACTGGAGGGACTACTACTTCTTCGTCGGAGGAGATTTAGGAATCCTCTTGACGCCCGGCATGTGCCTTCCTAAATTCGTTGACGACGCAAAGTGGATGGCTGGGCAAGACACCTTGAAAAACCTAGAGAGGCTAAAGGGCAGAGCTGGCCCCTAAAGAACTTCCTCAGACACGTGAGGAATGATATATCCCTGCACGCCAAGGCGTTGGGGTATGCCATTTTCAAGGAAGTCGTCCTACCTCCCGGCACGGTTCTGATGAAGAGAGCCAGGAGGGGGCAGCCTCCTGCCACCCAGCTCAGTAAAGAGGTTACTGAGGTAGGGGAGGAGGAGGTGATAGAGGTTTCGGAGCCGGTCTGCGGCGGAACCGCCGTCGATGTGGTATCCTGTCCTGAGGATGCCATAGACGACAGGAAAACTTTAGTTGAGATGGGGTACACGGGAAAGGGAAAGAAACCCGTGTTAGCCGCCAAGCCCTAGACAATCCCTAAGGGTGACAAAGGGATTGTTATAGGGGAAAAGGAGGAAGGGAATAAGGCCGAAGGAGGCCAAGGAAGGAAGAATGTTGGGAGCCCCTGTCTGGACTAAAATCTCAGGGAGGTCCCTAAGAAATAAAGGGGTCCTTCCGAGGTTGCAAGCCCAGAGCCCTCAGCAAAGAAAGGGAAAGGTGTAGAGGAGGAAGGTCTTGCTGCGGAGGGGTGTCATGATTGGCAGCAAAGCATCGAGCCCCCTTACAACACCAATTTCATCGGGATTTTTGGGGACGAAGGTACAAGGATCGCGGTGAGAACAAAAGAAGATCAGAAAAGATTGACCGTCATCTCCCTGCTGTCCGCGAACCAAGGCGGCGTCTACCGAGGAGAAGTACGTCTGGTCCTGAGAAGCGGCCTGGTGTCAAAAGGATTGGAGGAGAAGTTGGAGAGGACCTCGATGCCAGAGCTCTATTCAGGCTTCGCCAACAGGGTAGCCACGATAAGGATTCTCTCTCAGGCCTTCTCTCCCGTTTGATCTCGTGAGCTAACTCTGTTTTTATTGCTGATTCTTGCTCGCTTGCCGTTCGCTTTGAACAGGGCCCTGAGGACAGAGGAGCAAGTAATGGAACAAGGTCGTCAGCTTCATCAAAGGGATAAAGAAATTGAGGCCTTGAGAGTGCAACTTGCCGTGAAGTCTTCTGTTGGTATGAAAACCAGTTAAACTGCAAGCGCACGATAATGTTGTAGAAAGCAAGTGCGAGTACGGGTCGAATCCACAGAGATGGGTTGAAATAAATCTAACACAATCTCCTTAAAATAATTTGATTGAGATAAGATGCAAACGAAAATATTAAATATTTAAATGTGATTGAGTAGAAATTTGAACTAGAACATAAAACGTTTAATAAAAAAAACTGAACCACGTCTCAAAGATGAGCTACAAAATGAAAGTACTTTTGCTAAAATAAGATGAAAACTAAAGCTAGAGTTCGCTAGAATAATATAAAATTAAAACTACAACTTAGCGAAATAAACGAACTAAAAACAGTGCGAAAAAGTAAAGAAACAGATCAAGCATAAGGTCTAGCTGCCGTTGATGCCCGGTGAAAAGCTTCCAAGCTCTCTGCCTTGCTTGCTTCTCTGCCGTGGACACCCAACAGCAACCAAGCCCTCCTTGCCGAGCACACCTCTAGCCAGCCAAGCTCTAATGGCTTCCATTATAATTATATAATATAATCTTTTCTTCTAATTCTCTCATAATAATTTTTAAAGCAATTTTTCATGCAACAACTTCATTAATTTGACTCCAATTTTTCTTGACTATTTAAAGAGCTGGTTGATATTTTTCATGATCAGCCATTAATATTTAATTTGACTTTGGCGCTTCAAGATTGGTATTTTATACTTTGATCTCGCCCATTACCATTTACGCCGTGATGTCACCTACAAATATTCATGAGAAATATATCTGAGTAGTAACTTGATTCTAAATTAATATCATCGAAAAAATTATGTATTAAAATATTATTTAGATTTTAATAATATATTGATAATTGAATTTATATATTAGAAATAAGAAATATAAAAATTATGCTCAAATGACATAATATTGCTATTAATTTTGTATTTATAAATATATTTAACTGTTCATACAAATGCAATATTTTGATCTTAACATCTTCTCAACTTGATGTCGCACAAGAGGAAAAGGTCAAACTGCATGAGAAACTTGCAGTATACAAGTCTGCAATGGGCGCAATGAAAGCTGATAATAAAGCCCTGTGGGAAAAACTGGACAAAGCCGTCGGGGACCAGGAGGCCATTACTGCGGAGAGGTCTGCGGCAGCTGTGCAAACCTACAAAACAAGCTTACCTAGTAGAAAGGAGAGATTAGATGGGATCAAGCGGGCATGGGAAGGATTGACCTCCACTTTGATCTAAGGGGGCAAAATTACTGTCTTTGACCTTGGGGAAGTGGATTCCTTTCCTTGCCTGACTGTTGGTCCTACTTACAGGAAGGAGGGTTTTGACTTAATTAATGACCTCATCCATCAGATGTTTAATCTTTTGGATAGGATCAGTGAAGGCTAACCCACTTTCCTTGTAATATGAGTGAATTGTAACCTCAACTCTTTGTAATTTTAAAAATGAATGAATAGAAAGCTTATTTTGTCTTATATACCTGTTTTATTCTGATATGTATGAAATGAATAGGTACCTTTATATGAGGTTTGAGACATTCTGATTGTGACTCTATGAGAAAATCCCTCATAACTAATTAATAATAAAGGTCTTTGAGTCATATAAAATGTTCCCAACTTGAACTTTGAACTTCACAAATCCACATAGAAAGGAAGCAATGATAATAGGAGAAATCCCGCCTAAGAGGTATTATCTGACCCAATGTCAAAAGAACTTGGAGCGTCTGAAACATCGTGTCCACTATTTGTACTTAAGGCATATGCTGACCTCGGGGGTTTCATAATTTTGGGCTTGAAATCACATCCCTTTATGCGTCTGCATAGGAAAGAAGTAATAATAATAGTGGAGATCGTGTCTAGGAGGAGTTATCTGACCCAATGTCAAAAGAACTTGTTCGTTTGAAACATCGTGGCCGATGTTTATACTTGAGGCAAGGGCTGACCCCCGTTAGAGCGGCAGATCCTAGTGGGAAGCGAAGGCATTTTGCTTAGGGGGGACCTGTATCATGAGCAAATAACAGGGACTGCCTTAAGGTTACGAGCAGGCCATCAGACCTTTCGCTAGCCGGATGGGCTTATGAAAGGGTTCCAGATGTAGGTAGGAGACCCCGCCTGCCAGGCATAACTAGGCTCAGTGACCTCCGTATATGGAAGGTTAGTTATAATTAACCATCGTGTACAAGGCTTGGGCGCCTTGGGTACGATGGTTTAGAGTTTTGAGGTTGAAATCATACCTAAGCAATAGACGTTCGGCTGATATGAATACCCCAATATGAATTAATAGGTGTAAGATTCATTGTCACAAGAACTTTGGAGTTCAAGATATAACCTTTGGGACAGCATAAAGAAATTCAGATATATTTTGGAAGAACCCAGATGTCTAAAGAATATCCCAGAGCTCGTTGATTAAATCCGTGTAATAAATTCTTGAATGAATCTGTACAAATGAATCTTGTGTAGGGAGTATAAAGATGAACTGCTGCCAGGGATCAGGCGTAGAATTTTTTTAGATCATCCTCACTCCAAGTTCTGGGGAGTTGGATGCCTTCAGAAGTCATGAGATAATATGCGTTCGGTCCAACAACCTCACGCACGATGTAAGGGCCTTTCCAATTAGGCTCAAGCTTGGGAACTCCTAGGTTGCTGCCAACAAGAAGCTGCCATTTGAGTACCAAGTCTCCATGAACGAAAGTCCTGGGGTTAACCTTGCGGTTGAAATACTTTTCAACCTGGCATTTGTGCTCCAGGCGCTTGGGTGCGGCCAACTCTCTTTTCTGCTCCAAGAGATCTAGATCGACTCATCGTGAATCATCATTTTCGTCCATCTAGGTTTGCAAATCTTTGAGATTGAAGTTGGCAGCAGTTTCTACTTTGGGGGAGGAGTATTCTAGCTCACCTGGTATGACTGCATCCATCTCGAATGAAAGGGAGAAAGGAGACTCTCGAGTGACATCAGAAGGAGCTTTGGGAGCCTGATAGATCTTCCAGCCAGCGTGTTTTGGCGTCGTCGTGACGTTTTTTCAAGATATTTAGGATGTTTTTCTTAGCGGCTTCTGCCTGCCCATTGGAGTGAGGATGCCAGACAGATGCGTATTTGAGGTTGATTTGATGTTTGCCACAGAAGTCATGGACCCGCTGATTAGCAAACGATGTACTATTGTCTGTGATAATTACCATCGGTATGCCGTATCTGCAGATGATGTTAGCCCATAGGAAATTTTTGACATTCTGCTCAGTAGGCTGAGTAAGTGGCTTGGCTTCAATCTACTTTGTGAAGTAGTCGACAGCCACTAGGATCCATTTGTAGTTCCTCATGGCTGTAGGCATTGGGCCCAGAAATTCCAGCCCCCAAACAGCGAACGGCAAGACAAATTGATGGGTTTGAGATAGCCGGCGGGCTATCTGTGCATGTCAGCGTAGTACTGGCATTGAGAGCATTTCTCCACGAACGCCTGAGCATCCTTGTGGATATTTGGCCAGAAGAATCCCTGGCATAGGATTCGCATAACCAGACTTCGGCCACGAGCATGAGTTCCGCACTCCCCTTTGTGCACAGCCTCCATGACTTCTTGAGCTTCCTCAGGCCTCAAGCACTTGGTGAGGGGCTTGGCATAAGATCTTCTGTAGAGCTCTCCATTGATGGGGACGTGTTTGGCGCTGTCAAGCTTCAGTTTCTTGGCCTCTTGCCTGTTATCGGGCTGCATTCTGTCTTTCAAGTAATTGAGGATCCTGTCCATCCAGCAAGGCGGATGCTCCTCAGAGTGGATTTGTGTGCATTCGAAACTGGGCCTTTCGAATATTTGAGTTCGGCGGAGGTCGGGGAGCCCCACCTTTGCGAGCCGATCTACCACTTGGTTTTTTTCTCTAGGAATGTGCATCAGGGAGAATTCATTAAACTGAGAAATTAAGGACTGAGCTTATTACAGACATTTTTTTAGAATCTCGTCCTTTGTTTCGAATGCTCGATTCACCTGGTTGACGACCAATTGGGAGTCACTGAATACCTGTATGCACTTCACAGCCATGCTGAGTGTGAAGCTTAGTCTTGCAATGAGAGCTTCATACTCCGCTTGATTGTTTGTAGCCTTGAACTGAAGTGTCACGCCCTAATGTAAGGTGGCTCCCATTGGGCTAATTAGGAGAATCCCAGCCCCCTGGGACTGCGATCCAAATGCACCATCGACATGAAGGGACCAGAGCTTGGTCCGATGTCTGGCAAGCGGTGGCTCTGAAGTAAGAAGCTCGACGACAAAATCTGTCAACGCCTGAGCCTTGATTGACGTCCGTGGGACATACTTGATGTCATACTCACCCAGCTCAATGGACCATTTGAGCAGCCTTCTCGAGAGCTAAGGAGTGTGGAGTATCTTCAAGAGTGATTGATCTGTGACAACCTGGATAGTGTGGGACTAGAAATATGAAGGGACCAGAGCTTGGTCCGATGTCTGGCAAGCGGTGGCTCTGAAGTAAGAAGCTCGACGACAAAATCTGTCAACGCCTGAGCCTTGATTGCCGTCCTTGGGACATACTTGATGTCATACTCACCCAGCTCAATGGACCATTTGAGCAGCCTTCTCGAGAGCTAAGGAGTGTGGAGTATCTTCAAGAGTGATTGATCTGTGACAACCTGGATAGTGTGGGACTAGAAATATGGGCATAGCTTTCTCGCTGTCATTAGGAGAGCCAGAGCAAGCTTTTCCAGCGTAGGGTATCGGCTTTCAACGTCTAGGAGTATGTGGCTGATATAAAAGATTGGATATTGTACCCCCTTATCATCGTCCACGAGGACCGCTGAGACTGCGGTGTCAGACACACCCAAGTATAAAGACAGGACTGCCCCTTCTTTTGGTGCCACCAATATCGGGGCCGAGGTAAGATACTTCTTCAGCTCTGTGAAAGCGGCTTCGCATTCATTGGTCCACTGACCCCCCCTTGTTGTTGCACAGGCATCGAAAGAATGGAGAACATCGATCCCCGGCTCTTGAGATGAATCTGCCCAGGCTGTTCATCCGTCCTGCCAGTTTTTAAATCTCTTTTGTCATTTTAGGAGAGGGCATGCTCAGGATTGCTGAGATTTTATCTGGATTGTCCTCTATTCCTCTGGCTAAGACTAGATAGCCCAAAAATTTCCCTAAGGTCGCGCCGAAGGTGCACTTGGCAGGATTAAGTTTGAGGTTAAACCTTTGGAGGGTGTCAAGTGTCTCCTTGAGGTCGCCGAGGTGTCCCTCTAAGGTTTTGCTTTTGACTAGGATGTCGTCGACATATGCTTCAAGATTCATCCCCCTTTGGTCCTTGAAGACGGCATCAATCATGCATTGGTAAGTAGCATCGGCATTCTTGAGACCATAGGGCATGACATTGTAGCAGTATGTGCCAAACTCAGTGATGAAGGCAGTCTTTTCTTCGTCTTCTTTAGCCATCCGGATCTGATGGTACCCAGAGAAAGCATCTAGGAAACTCATAACCTCATATCTGAAGGTACGATTCACCATAGTATCGATGCGTGGGAGAGGGTAAGTGTTTTTGGGGCAGGCCTGATTCAATGTGCGGAAGTCCACGCACATCCTCCACTTCCCATTGACCTTTTTTACCATGACGACATTAGTGAGCCATTGGGGGTATTGAACTTCTCTGATGTAACCTGCTTCGAGTAGTTTGTTAACTTCTTCTTTGATAGCGTCCTGCCTCTCCCCTGCCATCACCCTCTTCTTCTGCGTTGTAGGAGAGGCAGTATCAGATATGTTTAGATTGTGCTCGCAGACAGCCCTGTCAATGCCTAAAACATCTTCAGGAGACCATGCGAAGACATTAATGTACTTAGAAAGCATGCAGTGATTTCCACCTGCTGCTTATCATTCATGGATGAGGATAAGTTTACAACTTTAGAAGAGTCTCCCCCCCTCCCCCCAAGGTTACATTGATGACCCCTTCCTGTGATACAATGGGTTGAGATTTCCTGTGATCCAATTGATCAATGACGAGCTGTGCGGCGATCTGGAAACACTGGATAGCCTGCCTGGCATCTCCTCTGATGGTGACAACACTGCTGGAGGTAGGGAATTTTGCGCAGAGGTGAGGCATGAAAATCACCATCTCAAAGGAATTGAGTATTGTCCGTCCAAGGATGGCATTGTAGCCTGACTTAGCTCTGATGACAGCGAAGCTCACCATGTTCATGGCGTAGCAATTGTCATTGCTGAAGGAGACAAGCAAGGCAATGAATCCCAGAGGTTGAACCCTCTCCTCGGAGAAACCGAGTAAGGTGGTTCCAGCACGGAGGAGGTTTAACTTTGAGCCCCATTTGAAGGAAAGCAAATTCGAATAAGATATCGGTGGCACTCCCAGAGTCGAGGAGCACTCATCGAACATCAAAATCAGCTATGCGGGCGACGACCATGATTGGATCGTTGTGTAGGTTGCCCTGCTGGGGGAGATCTTCTTGACAGAAGTTAAGCAGAATGGATGAAGAATGTTGCTAAGAGATGCCGTCGATCTCAATCTCTTGACGGCGAGGAGCGGCAGGGTCCATGCTAAAGATGGCGTTAATCGTCCTGGCAGCAGGGGGGTAAGGACACCCTGGTTGGCTGGGGCCTGGAGATGGTAGGGCTTTAGCAGGAGCCCCAGTAATTTTGGGGACCTTCCCTTTCTGGGCAACAGCGAAGGTCGGTGCCATCTGCATGAACTCCTCAAGCTTGCCCTGATTCGCCAGTTTGTCGAGCAGAGCCCTGAGGCCTCAGCACTTTTGAAGCTTGTGCCCGTAATTCCCGTGGAACTCATAGTAATTATCGGGATCTACTCTGACTGGAGGTGCTGGCTTGGGTCCGGTAGGTCAGACCCAACCTTGTTTGACGGCCGCAGCATAGACTTCAGGAAGAAGCCGAGAGAAGAAATGTTTCTGGTGCTAGAAGTGTCGTGGCTTCCCCTTATCTCGACCACGACTTTTGGTCATATGTAGCTTCGTGGCTGGGGGTTCATCACCCCGATATTTTCTCTTTCTCTTTTCCTGCTTGGCTCCAGAAACACTGGGGGGAAAGGACTCAGTATCCTCGAGGAGCATGAATTGGCTGGCTCTGGCCACCAGCTCTGGGTAGCTCCGAGGCTTGGCCAGCTGCAGGGATTTAGACAGATCCCCCACCTTGAGTCCCCTCCGAAAATTGTGCATGGCCACTGCAGGGTTGACATCTTCAGCTTCTGCCGCAGTGGCAAAGAAGTGGTTGGTGTAATCCCGGAGGCTTTCCCTCTCACCTTGCTTAATGTTAGCGAGCACCATGTCAGAAATGACCATTCGGGTTTGATCGATGAAACTGGCGATCAGCTCCGCTCGCGGGGGTCGTCGCGCCTTTGTAGGCCTCAAGCCTGGGCGGTCTGAAGTCTTCTGGGATTGGGGCCAGCCAGATGGCATCGGTAAAAGAAGTATTGCCATCCATTAGTCCAAAGAAGGGGTCAATTCCATGAGAGGGGCCTGAACGCCGGAAAGAGGTGGTCTCTTCCGGCAAGGAAAGGAGGGAAGGCAGGCGAAAAGAAAGCAGACTGTGGTAGCGGACATGGTGGAGGTGGGTTCTGGTGAACCTCCTGAGGGCGAAAGGGGTGTCTGGATGGTTGAGAAGAGCCAAACATCTGAATGGAAGGAGCTGCGACAGGAAGCGAGGGAGCAGGAGCCTCAACGACAGGAGAAGGGGCCGCTGCTACAGGTGGAAGAGGTTCTCGGGCCGGCGCAATCGGCGGAAGAGGTGCAGGAGCCGCCGCAACCGGCGGGAGAGGAAGTACTACACACACTAGCTGAGTCTGCCTGAGAATCATGGCCTGTTGGGCTGTGAGGCCAGTGACCAGGTCAGTGAGATTTGCGAGCATCCTCTGAAGTTCTGAGACACGGGTACCCCTAGAGGAGGAAGCAGATTCGGCGTGGTGACGAGAGGTTGAGGCCGAAGCTCTGTCGTCCGGCGCTCGAACGGAAGGTTCTTTCACGTGTGTACTGCGAGCAGCAGAGTTGGTTCTGCACGTCCTAGCCACCATCTTCTCAAGGTCTCAATGAAAGCACCAGAAGATGTTGACGTAGGATGTAGGGGATCCCAAGGAACACCAAAAAAGAGAGAAGTCCTGAGAGACGGCGGCGCATAGAGGAATAAGTCTGATGGTTGAGGCTTAAGAGAAAGAGAGTTCAGGGCATCCAGAAGAGCACACAGAGAGATTTAAGGTGGTTCAGGGAGGAAATCTCTTACGTCCACTGGGTGATTAGCGAAGAGATTTCACTAGCAGAAAAAGATAGCCGTGAAGGCTAATACAATGTTTGGGAAGGAGAGAGAGAAAGAGAGCTCCTCAGTTGGGGCTCTAATACAATGAGAATGGGAGAATCCGGGAGGTTACTTGCACTCTGGTCGCTTCTGTTGATCTTTCCTCTTTGATCTTTCAATCTTCCATGTCCTCTTTTGAAGACTATTCAGAGGTATATATAGGCGATGGATTGCATAGCTTTGTCCTGGTTTTCTAGGGGAAAGGAGGTGAACAAGCTCTGAGCTCGCGCCGCTTGTCAGCCGCCGGAGGAACTAAAAACAGCAAAAGGAGGACACTAACTTTTAATATTGGTACTGCTTCTGGGGATCCGTGACAGCTGGAGCATACAGACCCTTGATTTGCGTGACTTGAAAAGAAGACCTTGTAAGGGGAACGACGTTGTCGGGCCAAGGTGATTGTGACAAGCACCGCTTTGTAACATCGTCATCGATGTTATTAGGGATGGTCCTGGCTCGTCGTGGACGAGGCTTGGTTGAACCCTCGTGGACGAGGCTTGGTTGAACCCTCGTGTCCGAGGTTTGACCAGGGTCTAAAATCTGTGAGAACAGATAGATAGAGTAGTAAATAAATAAAGGCAAAATGCCAGCTAGGCACCACATGTACGGTAGGTATACAATGCTGGAACCACATGTTAACAAAAAGACTATTGATAAACCTTCTAATTTAGAAAAAGAACCTAATGCTTTCAAGGTGATCAATCTTTTAATTGGTTCAACATGTAAATCATCTCAGTTGGAATCGGAATGAGAAATCTAATGCATTGTGGTCTCCGATGGCCTCTACAAAAGAATTGTAAAGGTTTTATGATAGTAGGCTTTTTTAGCTACTTCTACAAAAGAGTTTTGATAACAGATAAAGATGTTATTCAAATTTATTTTTTAGCGATCAATCTCGTTATCACTGTCACATCAAAGAGTGAAAATGACCATTTTGTCTTAATTTTATATGACTAAAATGACTCGAAATCTCTATAAATAAAAGAGATTTTGATTCATTTTATTTTTATTTTTTGCCAAATACAAAAACTCTTTAAACTCTCTCTTTTTCTCATTTCAGTTGAAAGCTTTTCGCATGCATTTAAACCTTCTATCCATTTTGTGGGGAGCCCGTTCAAGAGGTTTGAAATTTTCGGAGGTGTTTTTACTCGAGTTTTCTCTCTCCTTCAAATTGATTTTTCCTTAAGTTTCTCAGATTTTAATACTTATTATTTGAGCTTCAAATGGGTTGAAATTGTTACTACAAGTTGTGGTTTTCTCTTCTTTTTTTTGACAATTTTCTTGGAATTTTTTTGACAATCATAATTATCTCTATTTTTTTAAAAATTTTTTGTTTTAAAATTTTTATAATTCACACAAGAATCAAAAAATTTGAAATTTTTATAGTAAATTCTTCTACATCTATAAAAAAAATTTCAGTAATTTTGAAAGTGTATTATTACCTAGAAAAATATTTGATGGCTTTGCTAACTTTGTTTTTAAATTCATAGGAATATTTCATCGACTTTTTTTTTTAGCTACTTCTACAAAAAAGTTTTTATAGCAGATAAGATGTTATTCAAATTTATTTATTTTCGTCTATTTTGATTAACCATTTTATTTTTAGCGGTCAATCTCGTTATCCCCATCACATCAAAGAGTGAAAATGACCATTTTGTCGTAATTTTATAGGACTAAAATGACTCTCGAAATCTCTATAAATAAAAGAGATTTTGATTCATTTTATTGTATTTTTGCCAAATACAAAAACTCTCTAAACTCTCTAACTTCACTTGAAAGCTTTTCCCATGCACTTAAACCTTCTGTCCATTTTGTTGGGAGCACATTCAAGAGATTTGAAATTTTCAGAGGTGTTTTTACACGAATTTTCTCTCTCCTTCAAATTGATTTTTCCTTAAAAATTTCTTAGATTTTAATACTTATTATTTGAGCTCCTAACGATCAGAAATATTTTGATTAGTCCATCCCGAAGCCCAAAGCCCGAAGCCTGAAGGTCAAATCCAAATGCACCGACACCTAAGCTCGATGCCCTAAGCCCGAAGCCAGAAGCTCTAAGCTTGAATTTTGAAGCTTGAAGCTCCATGCCAGAAGCCCTAAGCCCAAGGCTTGTATCCCATAGCCTTAAGCCCGAAGACCCAAACCCCAAGACCTAAGCCCAATGCCCAAATCGTGAAATCGGAAGCCCAAAGCATGAATCCCGAAGCCCGAACCGAAAGCCTAAAGTATGAAGACACAAGCTCGAAGCCCGAAACATGAAGCCCCAAATCCCAAACCCCAAGCTTCAATCCTTAAGCCCAAAGCCCAAAGCCCAAAGCTTGACTCCGACTCCAGACTCCCAAAGCTCGAAGCCCAAAGCCCAAAGGCCGACGCCAAAAGTTCGTAACCCGAAGCCCCAAGCCCCAATCTAGAAGCTCAAATCCCCAAGCCCCAAAGCCCCAACCACAAAGCTTGAAGCCCCAAGTCTTTTGTTTCTATCTTTTTTTTTGTTTTAATTTGATATCACACTTGGTTTTTGATTGATTGATTTTCTACAAGAATTTTCTAGTTTTTTAGTAAATACTTGATCTCATGGGTGGAAAGTAACTAAGGGAGAATTTAGTTTATTGTTATCTAGATATTATATTATGTCATTTTGATGTTGTGATGTTTGGATGTCTCATCCTATTAGTAGCATTTTCATAATATTTTTAGAAGGCTATCTACATATATTATTAAATTAAATAAATATTTTTTAATTAATATAATATAACATCAAAATAATATTGAACCAAACGTTCTGTTACAAGTTTAATTTTTGAGTTAAATTTTTTCTAAGTCAAGTCAATTTTGAGTCTATTACAAGTTATCTCATTCTCTTATTTTTATTTTGAAATTATCATTTTTTATTTTTATACGTCTCCCTCGTCTCTTTTTTCTTTAAACTCCTAATATACGGCTAAATGAAATTAAGTTTTTAAAAAAATTAATTCTTTGAAGGAAAAAGATGTTTTTTTTAAAATATATCATTTCTAAGTAATGAAATAAAAAAAATTTGAACTTCCAATCTCCAAAAGAAAACTAAGCCGCCATTTCGATAAGTCAAACTATTCATCTTATTTATATAAGAATTAGTTTATATATCTAATATTTATATAATATTATTATTTTTAAATCAATTCGATCCAATGCCGGTTCAAACTCAATTTGAAAAGATCCTCAAGTTAGACAACTGACTAATGGCTTGACGTGAAAAGTTTGATTTGAGCTAAACATGTTCATTTTGATCTTCAGATTTGATTTACTTCTTCATGGCAAGGTTTTAAAATTTAATTTTAGTTTCGATTTTGCTCGCAAATTGGAAGTATTAGCATCGATATATCGATAGTTTTGAAAGTTTATAAATGGATGTTATTTTTAACTCAACTTATGTCTTATGAAATTTTATGCTAAAAATATAAGAATTTTGGGTAAAGCGAAACTTAGAAACTTAAAAACATGGCTCATAGTTGAAATTGAGATCATATTTGATTTTTTGTTTTTTTTTTTAGATCATAAATATGAAATTTTGAAGTAGGTAGACTCACAATAAGCCAAGTTTGAGCAAATTTGATTTAACTTAAATTTAAAACTTTTGAATTTAAGTTAACCAAAATTTTATTCAATTTTGCGGTAGTTTGTGATTTAAATCAATCTCGTAAGTTTTTAATTTTATTTTTATTTAAATATTTATTTTATAAAAAATATATATTATATAATTTTTAAAGTTAAATTTATATGTAAATATATTAAATTTCAGGTTGACGATTCATGGAAAACTTTAATTAGTTTAGCACGCGAGCCGGCGCATATAGTTACAGTATTTTAAATATATGCGACTTTCCGCATGATACGTTTTATGCGACTGACAAATTTGACGAAAATCCCTGATCTATAACTCACGGTTTTTGGCGATTTTCTTGATGAAAAATTTCCGCGTGTTCGCATAGAAATATATATGCGCAACTACTCACGTTTCTCTGTATTGAATATTTTATGCGACTCCCCTTCCTATCATACGAAGGCGAAAAAGAGAAAAACCAGCAACGATCCTGCTCGCCGTCTCTCTGCTTCTCGCGGGAAGAAAATCCTGCTCCTCGCCGGCGAAACATACTCGCCGCCGGCGAACTCTTCTACACATTCTTATATATTATTTGCGCTGGTTCCCAGTTGGCTGCTGGGCGGTGTCTTCTTCCGACGGGAAGCCTCAAACGAACTGCTTGATCTGCAAAATTGATGGCTTTCGTTCAAGCTAAAGATCAGGTTTTAGGAAGCAGAAGGGATTTTGATCCGGAGATTATTTTGATCTTCTGATTTTATTTATTTCTTCAATTCGGTATTGGTTTTTTCTCGTAAATTGAAAATATCAATTTAAATATTGCGACAGTTTCGATAGTTTTAAAATAGAAATAATTACCTACGTACCACCCCATTTCACTTTATTTATGCGTTACTCATCCATTCTTAGTTAATTATGCTATGCACACTCAAAATATTATAAAATCTTACATACACACATTTTAACTTATTTCTATTATAATGAACAATTATAATTTTTCAATAACCTAACTATAGTTAGGTTACAAAAAATCTGAACCGTTCGTCATATTATTTTAAAAATATTTAAATATATTTTGAGAGAAAATCTTAAAACTTTGATGTTTAGGTTGTGGTAAGGAATGGAAACATCCGCGACGTGAATTGATTTTAGGACAGATCAGCGCTTTAGTGTAACATCAAGGAAGAAAAAAAATATGTACTATTAAGAGTAAAAATGTAATTTTTATGATTTACTAATGAAATATTTTTTTTTTTAAATAAATTTTGACTAAATTTTAACTTAAGTGTGTGTATGTAAGATTTTATAATATTTTAAATGTGTATAGCGTAATTAACTAAGAATGGATGGGTAACGCATAAATAAAGTGAAATAATGTGACATGCAGGTAATTATCCCTTTAAAATAAATGTCACTTTTAATTCAAATTTGAAGTTCTATAATTTTTTTTTTTGAAAATATAAAGAGTTCTCAGTTGAAATGAAACCGATAAATTTAAAAGCATGCTTCTTAGTTGAAAAGTGGAATCATATTATTCGTAGTTTTTAGGCATAAATATGTTACTTTGAAGTAAGGTGAATAACAAATCAAATTAGAGCAAATTTATTTTAATCTAAATGTAAAATTTTTAAATTCTAGCCGACCAAAATCTATTTGATTTCGTATCAACTGATGAATTAAATTGTACTTTTAAATTTTTAATCTTATTTTTTTATTTAAATAATCATTTTACATAAAATACATAGTATATATAACTTTTTTTTAATAAAATTCATATGTATAATGTATGTATTAATATATAAATCTAGTTGAACACACTCTGACTCAAAAATCTCTTCTGTTTTTTAAAGTTATAAAAAGAAAATCATTTTTTTATAAAAAGTCAAATTTTTTTTTTTTTTTATATAATCAGTACAATTTAAGGTTGAAGATATGCACATTTTTTTATGGAATTTTGAAGTCTCTTTGAATGGAAGTTAGAAATAGAAGTGATTCAGGTTCAGATTAATTTAGAATGCATATCTATACAAATTTCAAATTATGACATCTAGACTCAAATCAACTTCTTAATAAAAATTAATTTCATTTTAAAATAATTTGATATGCATAACCACATGTAATAAAGTTTTTGAAATCTTTTGCATGCAAGTCAACTTTTTTGTAGTAGAATTGATAGAAACATTCAAAAACTCACATTAGAGAATTTTGCATAAAATAGATTCTCCATAATATGATTATTTCATAAGAAAAGTTGGAAATCGAGTAAAAATAGATTCAATAAAATTACAAGACCATTTAAAAGTTGAAAATCAAGTTTATTTTAAGTAAATCATATATTAAACCAAAACATATAAAATTTATGCTCTCAGTACTCACCTTTCTCTTATATATTCTTTTCTTCATCAGTACCTCTCAATAAAGGCATTAGTATACCGACTCTATGAGTAGACAATAAGTACTAATTTGCTAAGTAAAAATACTTACATACAAACATACATTAACATTTTTAAGCGATGATATCAATAGCATATAAAGCATGATAATTAATAACCATGAGTAATAAATAACAACATTAAATAAATATTCAAATAACGATATACTATTATTCTTTTATCATTTGGGCTTTAGTTTCTTGGTCTGTCTGAACTGCCACTTTTCATCATCATCATTATCACACACGTGCGCACATACGCACATAGACGCGAGTGCGGGCGAGGGCACAGGCGCAAGCACACGTAGGCGTGGGTGCAGCGCGCCGGTGCACGCACACACGGACCCGCACACACATAGATATGTATATATATATCTTGAGAATCATTAGCTCATCTTTTATAGATAGTGAATTATTTCATCGGACAGTTGCCAGTAAACAAGTCAATTACAGTAAGATAACAAGAAAATAATTAAATGCCAAAAGTTCGAAGGCAATTGAGTTTTGAAAAAGCGAAATGAATGCAAAACAAGCAACAAAAGATAGCTTGAAATAAGATGATATAGAGAAAAGTCCCACCTGGCTGTTGACATCACTTCGTTTCTATAATTTTTTTTTTACTGTTGACATCACTTCCAGAAGCTCTAGATTGAGCTCAATTGTCGCACCTGGCTGCAAGGCGAAGTAGAATGAGAAAATAAGAGAAAAAGTCCTAAAATGGTCAAATAACCATTTTTATCATCACGGAGAAATAATATGGGCTCATACGTATATAGGATTCGTCAAACTGCTATGTAATTAGCTAGGAAAACATAAGGGTTTGGAAAAATGACCAATTACCGGGATTTCATTCGCACCCTGTTGTCCATAACCAAGCTCTGGAGGAACAATCACAGTTCTCTACATAGACAATATCAAAATCATCAATTTTATTTCACTTCAACCATAGAAGAACAACAAAGAAGTAGTTTAAATTTACAATGAAGCATGACCATGATTCTAAACTGTCCTTCAACTGCATTTTCTATTGGAACGGCTATTGAGGATGCAACGCATTGAGGATGAATACAAATAATACCTTGCCTCCTACCCTCATGCCTTCAGTTATTTCATACATAGCTGGTGGGGGTTTTGGTGCAGCCTGAGCTGAATAGAGACCATTTGCTTTATCAACAAATTCACGCTTTCTTTCCTTTCCTGGTGGCGATCCTACCCGGAATTCATAAGGCTACTACAGACAAAGGAAATTTGATATTAGAGTGTTCCGAGCCCATTTGTAACAAAAAGCTAAGTGGATGGATGTGTGTATTCAAAAAAACAGAAACCAAAGATAAAGGATGGAATACAACGAAATATGTATGAGAAATTACTAGTAGTTCTTGAAGAATGACATGCAAGAGAATGCTAAACAAATCACAAGTACAACAAATTTATGACAACTCTGTCTCTGGATGCCGGTGATGTAAGGTAATGTGTAATGACAATATGCCATGTCATTATTGATCTTCCCATCACTCTTTATAGTGACAAACTTGAATCCCCTTACATTTTACATACAAGAGCTCTCTATATGGCTTAAGACATAAAAGTACAAAGTTGATCATGTTGGATAGAGCATGGGACTTAAAATTATCTTAATTTAGAGTGTACATGGAGTAGAAGCTTGTAATTATATAACAACAAACTTAGCCTTTGTTATACTAGGTGGGGTCAGCTACATAAATCCTTTGTTTTCATTGCACTCTATCAAATAATAAATTATTTTTTAGCTCCAAATAAGCAAGATTATTTCTTATAATTTTTATCATGTCCTTTTTGGCCTTTCTCTTCATCTTTTTATGTGAGCAAGATCCAATAATCCAACTTTTTTTACTGGAGCTTCTATTACCTATGATTAATATGTCCAAACCATCTAAACTTACTCACTTTGAGCTTATCATCAATTGAGGTCACTCTAACTTTCTTATTTGTTTGGCAACAGCATTTATCACCGTATAATATTATTAGTCTTATAACTGTTCTATAAAATTTACCTTTGCAATTATATAATAAATGCAAAATATGGTTGCTAAGGTGTGGAAAAATTATTGTAGAAGGGATATGAAGAAAAAGGAGAATGACAAATTTTAAGTTGCTTAAAAAAATAAATGAAATAAAAATAACATGAAACATAATATGATGCAAAAATAAATCATTTGTCAAATTTCCGATAATAAATCCAAACTAAAGACGTATCACATGACATATCAAATGATTGAGTGCACAATGAATTACAATGAGACAATAATCTCCTTGCTTTCCCTCCTGTTTTGTGATCCCTTCAATATCTGCTGTTGTTTTGAAGGTAACACCACGAAGAACTCGCATTTTGACAAAATCAACCAATCCCCAAGGTTCTATATTTATGGTCCCTAATATTTCTTATCATGGAAGAAACCTCAAGTCTAGTTCTATGGATTCTTCCCAAAGAAGAAACTAGTTCTAATGCCATCAA
This sequence comes from Apostasia ramifera, assembly GCA_019297695.1. Taxonomy (NCBI): domain Eukaryota; kingdom Viridiplantae; phylum Streptophyta; class Magnoliopsida; order Asparagales; family Orchidaceae; genus Apostasia; species Apostasia ramifera. The sequence goes on from JAEMOT010001210.1 coordinate 25,433, forward strand.
AGAAACCTTAATCAGATTAACAGGCACATATCACAAAGTACAAACAATCTTATTCATCCATTAACAGAATTGTGATATGAATAAAACAAAATCATATAATATATGATTATGTAGAAAAATATCTAGACATACACACAGAAACACACACACAAATACACACTCACACTCAAACACATATACATTCATTCTAACAGACCATATTTTCATATAACCAAATGTTTTATTCATATGTTTCAATGATAAATATGCATACGAAAAAAACCCATAAATTTAGGTTCAGAAAATAAAAACATTAAAACATGACCAATGATATAAATTTATGTGCTTATCCTACAGTAACAAGGAGATTATCAATAGTAAAGACTATGGTGATGCCCCTTTGTAGTATGACAAAATCATCCTTACATAATCATCACATTATTTCCTTAGTGCAAAACTTTATGAATGAATTGGGCCTTATGCTCATTATGTTGAATAGACTACATAGAATTGTCTATTTGCTTGGATCAAAGTTGTTGAGAACTGTAAAGTGATTAGATAATAATCACAAGACCTAGTAAAATTTTCCACTTTGCATGGAATCAGAGCATTTCCGCTGAGCCGTGCACGACTTCGATTATTGGATTTCCCTCACGCTAGACGGTTCACTCGAGGGATCTATTCTGTCCACCGTTTTCAATCTGTGTGGAGGATATTGACCGATGCATGCGGTCAGATCGCAAGCACGCTAACAATTGCGATGATCATCAGCGAGATCCTCTTCCTACTCCTTGACGATCGTCACGACAGGCGGTCGAAGCTGGTAGATGTTTGCTAGCAACGCGTCCCTCCGTTGGCGTCGCAAACTCCGCCTCCTTCTACTAGGTCATTGCACACTCCGCTGCTGATCGCGCGTTCCTCTGTGACTTTCAACTCTGGCTGCGATCTTCCCCAACTTTGGTTGCCACACGCAGCCTGCTGCCTCTTACACTTGTTCTTCCGGCAGGCATCATCCCAGCAAGCTTTCATCATATAAAATGGCCAACCAAAAAGTGTACGATCGCAATGACAGATGCGTAGGATCTGGACGCCATAACTATAATCATCATGGCGAACAACCTACTGTTACAGTTTTAGTAGCTTCTTTAGCTTGAAGCTACTCAGGTAGCTACAGTTCCAGTTACCTCTCTTGTGCATGATTCGTCCCCAACAACTCGCATCATTCTGACATCTATCTCCTTACCTTTTATACTTGATTCAGGTGCGTCAAATCATATGTCTAGTGATGTATCTTCATTCATGTAAGGAGCATATCTAACTAATGTTACTTTTGCTGATGGATTTACTTCTTCAATAAAAAATATTGGAAATATTTCTCCCACTTCATCATTATATTTATCTTCTGTTTTTTATCTTCCCAAGTTTCTATTAAGCCTTATTTCCATTAGCAAACTCACCAAAAGTCTTAATTGCTCGGTAATATTTTCCTTTGATTCCACGTGTATTCTACATTCAAAGATAGGAAGAGTGATTGGTACAAAGTATGAGTCCAAAGGCCTTTATTACTTAACTATGACTCCTTCTGCATTTGTAGTAGATGCATCTCCTTTACAGGTGCATAGTCATCTAGAGCACCCTAACTTGCAAAGCTTGCACAAGATGGTTCCTGATTTTTCTGGACTACAAAGTCTTGAATGTGAGTCGTGTCAATTAGGGAACACTGTCATACTTCAGTTTTTTAGTTGTATCAATAAACATGCTTTTGCACCTTTTTTCTCTTGTTCTTTCAGATGTTTGGGAACCTAGTCATGTTAGTCACGAATTTAGTTTCAAATATTTCGTAATATTTATTGATGAGTACTGTAGAATGACATGACTTTATCTAATGAAAGATAGATCTAAGTTTTTTCTATATTCATCTCATTTTGTGCCAAGATTAAAACATAATTTGGTGTTCCTGTTTGTATCTTACGCAGTGACAATGCGAGAGATACTTTTCTAGTGCTTTTCAGTCTTATATGTCTTCTCATAATATATGCATCAGTCTTCATGCTCCACATTTTCTTCAAGACTGTGTCTAGAAAATCTCATTTCTGAAAATTTTCCTTTCAAAATGTTTTCTTTTCAAAGAGTTTCCTTCAAAAGGTTTTTTCAAAGTCCTTTCGAAAAGTTCTGACTTATTACTGTGTCAAGTAGAGCCTTATGATTCCATCACTTGCCCTTGTCTTAATGATAGACTTGCAAAGGGAACAAAACATTTCCCTTTTGAAGGACACACTCTTTTAAGTCTAGGGTTTTCTAAGGGCGTCACTTTTGTTCCCGTTGTTTCTTTTCGTTTGTCACTCTTCTTCCTTTGTTAACTCTAGCAATGGCAAGCTTCTTGGAAAGAAACAACAAAGACTTTTCTTCGCAATGTAGTTTAGAGGATTCCTCACATGGGACAAAGGAATCTTTGTCTTCGGGCACAAGCGAAAGAGTACCCTGTCCGCAGGTGGGGCAAACATTGGTTTCCACCGAAGGCGGCACTTCTTTTTCAGAAGAGGAGGAATCTCTTTCAAAAGCTGAGGAAGACTACTTGAAGTTGGTGTCTTCCCTCTGGCGGAACTTCAATGAAGAAAGCTTTCCTTGTAATGTCATTAGGCTCATGCACAATGTCACATTAGATTTAGGACAAGATACCAAATCTGTCCTTCACCACCCCCAATAGTGAGCTAACCACCCTGTCCACCCACCAGATGACCACATTGCAGTCACTGAGCACCGGTTTAGACTCAGGCTAATGGTTCCATTTCAGCCTAGCTGTTGTGCAGATTTTAATGTTTTATGTCATGGTCTCTGCCTAGATTTCTTTGCAAGAGGTGTTTCACATTTTCTATTTTCTTGAAGTTTTGAAAAAGCAAGGATTCATTTTCTTTATAGATCTCTTTAGGGAAATCTTCAAGTGGTTAACAATTCAACCAAGTGCCCTGGGACCTTCTCTTTAGCTACCATTTCTTCCAAGACCTTCACCAAGATCTACTTTTAATTAAAAAAGCATCGCAAACCCTGTTGTAATTATGAATCATTTACTTAATTGTTTAGTTAAGGCCACCCTAAAGACAAAGTGAAATCATTCCCCAGTGGAGTCGCCAAAAATGTTTGTGCTCTAGAGATAAAAGGCCCCATCTCATTCACTCACAAAAGACGTTTCCTAGCTCTACTTTCTTTCTTTTATTATACCTACAACCCTCTCGCCTATTAGAGTAAGGGGTCAGCCAGAGTAAACTCTGGATCACTTCTCACGCCAATGCAAAACATCAAATAAAAAAAAAATACAAATTGGCATTGGGTGTTTCAACTGGAACAAACTTACTCTTTGCAAGAAGTTCAACCTTCTCATTAAAGAAATAGGCAGATCTCTGTCATCCACACTTTCCATCTATTTCTTGAAACTTGAATAAGCCAATAGTGCTCTTCGGACCAACACATGTATGCTTATAAAACAATAAAGTTACTTTAAGAAATTGCTAATGGCCTCAAAGTAATAAGCATAAAGTTTTGAGACTGTACTTAAATTGAATTTTGAAACTGATAATTATATTCAGATGCCAGTTCAGACAAAAAAGGATTAACTATTACAGTTAGATGATGACAAGGCAGCTTTGAGTGAGAACCTGCGCAATAATACGATTTCCAGCTAGCAGCTTAGATTCACGACTAGACACAGCTGTTATTCCACGATAGATACAGTCAAAGTGTACCTACAATCAAAAAGTGTGTACAATAAACTTCAACAGAACAAACATTCATCTGAAGGCATTGATCCACAATACCTGAAAACATCAAGAATCAACTATAAGCAAACCTTGACAGTTGAACCCTTTTCAGCCATAGGCCCCTTTCCCTCAACGAGATCATAGTACTTGAGTCCATCATCTGCTTCAGAATATAAATGGAAATCTAGATAGTGATTACCTAATTAAGAAAGAACTGTGCCATAGCCGAAGAACCAAACAGGAACTACAGTTTACAAGTAGTATGCAGTGAATGCTAAATTATTCGCACTATCTACCTATTTTATTCACATGGAAGTGCAACTAGGATAATGCAAAGCCTTTTCAGTATAATCTGAGTACAAAAACAAGTAACATACTGCCTTCTTTATCTTACATGAAGGGCTAAAGAAACAAGAATCATACCCACACGTTGAATTATGATTTCTGACAAAGGCAATGATAATAGAACATACTCACTTGAAGTCATTATACTGAATTTCACTCATTCTGACAATCTCAGGCTCCAGCTGTTGAACTTCTAATTCACCGTCCAAGGATGATATGTGGTAAGAGTTTTCAAAGTTTACTTTTTAAAAGTTTTGCTTCAGATAACGGAAATTGAGTTAAGGTAAACAGCAATTGGGTCTCTAAGATTAGGAAGTCCTTTCACACTCATCCACCTTTTGTATTGTTTTATGTTGGTCCCTAAAGTAAGTCTCTGGTTTGCTCAAACAAAAAGTTAAGTCTCTGGTTTCATGCAAAGTCGTATTTTTTTTCTCTAAACTTTTAGAAACTACCTAAATCACCACTCATTTTCTCCACTCCCTCTATAGGGAGAGGGGGCCACAGAGAATGTGAGAGGCTGGCTGCATGCCCGAGCCAGCCATAGAGAGAGATAGAAAGAGTGTTATGTGCGTGTTTAGCGGGGGGGGCGGGGGGGGTTAGGGTTTAGGGTTTAGGGTTTAGGGTTTAGTTAAAGTGAAATGTCGCATGACCCAAAAGTGAGGTAATGTCCATTTTGACTTTAAGTTATAAAGACGAGTACGATACAATGATATGAACACGATACGATACGGATACGACGATACGCCAAACTTAAAAAAAAGGGATAAGAATACATCAGAATATAGCTGTTATATACGTATATAATACATGACATTCTCATATTTAAGACATAAATCTATGGTAATTATAATAACTTATACAACTTGTTATAATTTTCAAAAATATCTTCAATTTTTTTTTAAGTTAATTATATTTTTTTAAACATTTTTAATATCATTAAAAAAATATTATAGACAATTAAACTAAAAAAAATTAAAATATTCTTCAACAACTATTGAATTTAAAAAGATCTTAAATTAAGATAATATTTTAAAATTTATTTAATTGCTTCTAACCTATCACAGATTATCTAAGTAAGATGAGAGTTTAAATATACATTAGTAAATTAATTTCAGTTTTAATTTAAATTCGATCTAGATCAATTAGCTCGATACAAACGACATATAAATGAAAATAATATAAATGATGTGACATAAACTCAAATACATTGATCTGATCAAAGTATATACATGCTCTTCTCTCTTTGAGTCTTTAACTAAATAAAGAAATAAAATAAAAAAGGCCAAACTTCTATTCTTTTCATAATATAAGCTTGATTAAAATAAAAAAAAATAATCGGTTTCTAACAGAAGCAAAGATAGTACTATTGAGGTAGAAAAATAAATGACGCAACTGCTTACAGATACCATATCTTTTTTCTATTATTAAAACATTAGCGTGCGTGAAATTTTTTGCAATCCTAATTGCGCGAGTCCAGTATATCTCTCAATCTTAGTATTTGCGTCTATGCATGAGTTGTATTTTATATATAAGATATTTTTATTTTTTTCGTGTAGGCCGGGTCCACTTTTTCAATTAAAAGTATCAGAAAGTATCGGGCGAGAATCGGGCGAGCATCGAATTTTTAAAAATTAAAAATAAAAATTGATACGCCACGTGGCGTATCAGATACGTATCGGTGAAATATCGGGGAGTATCAATATTCGATATAGATACAATACAGACACATTAGGCTTCACGAAGTATCGGTGTTTCATAGATTTTAAGGAACTACATGACTTAAAGTGCTTCCTAGAAGGTTATCCATTTTGGTGTTACTCCAACTCAAGCACACTTAATTATAAAATTTTCATCATTAGTCTCACGATTTTGCGCTCAAGTCGAGATCGGCTTATTACTCCTATAGCATGGAATCTCTTTTCCCCTTTCCAACATGGAATGATTCATTCATTTGCCCCTCTTTATCTAATCTAGAAGTGTGCCTGAAGTACACACCCCTCTTATCCTAGAAGCCTACTAGAAGTCTATTTACTTCTTTCTCTCTTCGGATTGGTTCTTTATAGGCTACTCCCTACCTTATTCAGTCATGGGAGTCACAATCATCTTTCTCATATTTCGTCCTCAAACCACATCATACTGTATGAAGCTAAGTTTCTTTTTTCATGTTAGACTTGTGTATTGCTATTAATGTAGACTTATCTGGTAGTATTAATTGACATTTTAGTTTATGTTTTGTGATTCTATTAGTAGACGTTTGTGATTCTGAAGAATTTTGTGTTTCTATTTTGTTGTTTTTAATTAATTTATTTATTTTTCCTTGACAATATTAACTTTATGATGAAAGTTAAAAAAAATGATATAACTTTTTCTTTAAAAAAATCTAGGGTTGTTTTCTCTTGTTTTTTTTTTTAATTTTATAGCATTATTTGAAGTGAAATAGTTGATTTCAATATTTTATTATATTAGTTGATTACCTTTTTTGTTTTTTTTATTATATTATTAAATAACTATTACACCAGTTGGACCAGTTGAACCTTGGCCCAACAAGATGAAGGATTCAATGTTTGATCTGGGTTTAACCAGGGTTTTCAGAACCGGACCGGACCGGCCGGTTCGACCGGTTCAACCGGGAACCGGCCCAAGGTCCGGTCTGGTTCAATATTAGAACCGAAATTAAGTAAAAACCGGGTTGGACCGGTAAAACCCGGTTTGAACCGGTAAAAACCGGTCCACCCGCCAAACCGAACAAACCGGAATTATTATTTGAGCTTCTTATTTTATTTTTATACATTAATATTTGGGCATTAATATTGTAATATTGATGCTATATTTTGAATAATAATTATTTTATATAATGGATGTTTAGCTAATTTATTTTTTTTTATCATGAATTTATTTCGAATTGTTATAAAAGAGACAAAGCATTTTGAATGACAAATTGACAAGAAAAGCAATTATATTCGTTTTGTTTTGTAATTTTAAATTTTTTATACATTTCTTGTAGTAGTAAATTTTTTAAATTAGTTGTACTATTTTTTTTAAAATATTTTTTATCATATTTTAAAAATTAATCACACATTTAGAAAATTTATATTTAATTATGATGTAATTATTAAGTCATCCGGTTGAACCACGGTTCAATCGGTTGAACCGATAAAACCATGAACCGGTCGATTGACCGGTTCGATCTTCGGTCCGGTTCTGAAAACCTTGGGTTTAACAGGATTGAGGTGAATGAGACCTTTGAACTAAAGATAAATGCAGACAATTTAGCTGCACATAGTTTGAAAGACCTTTACAGGCCTAAGGAATGAAGTTGAACTAACCTCAAAGAACACTGATGCGAGCTGAGACCAGATTGTTAGACTAGTATCATGATGCCAGGCTCATAAATCATATAAATAACAAGAACATAACCCTAGGTTCTATCAAACTTTTGGGCAGCTTTTTGGCGCAACAACAAATCTCAATCTAAAAGCTATAGAATCGAGAAGGAAAATGGGAAATGACCTTCTTGATGAACCCAAACGCGCGATGGGAATCCCAAATAAGCCTCATAGCGTGCAAGGCATAGATTTAATCAAATATCAGAAGGGGAGAAAACTTACAGGTTGTGTTGTACTCCTCCAAGGGGATGGACTTCCTAGGTCTCCTTTCTCGTGCCAGAGAGACCGGGGACAGCGCCGTAAGGCTCAAAGGAAGAGAGAACATGAGCAAAGCATCTCTTCTCGAGAGTGGTGCTGAGGGCGATGGTTGAGCCCCAGCTGGTATCGGCGCGGGGCGAGGAGGCAGAAGAACGGCATCCAGTAGGAGGGTTCTTTGGACGGCGCCAGTTGAAGCCATCGTGTATCTTTGCAGAGCAGAGAAGGCGATAATAGGACGAGAGAGAGAGAGAGAGAGAGAGAGAGAGAGAGAGAGAGAGAGAGAGAGAGAGTTTTAAATTAAAAATAGAATTTTTATTTTATATAAAAATATGAGCAAATTACATTTAGGTTCCTGAGTTTAACGCTATATATAGTATAAGCCTAACTCTCAGTTTTAATAAATTATCAAATGGGTCTTTTTTTTATTTTTTTATTATTAAATTTTTTTAAAATTATCGTTTTACCCCCTGCAGTTATCTCTCCTCCCGATTCGGCGGCCGCTCTGCCAGCGGGCTCTCTCTCTCCTCTCGATCCGGCACACGCGAGCGGGCCGCGCGGCCGCCGGAGGGTCACGCTCGTGCGCCAGATCAGGAGGAGAGAGAGAACAATAGGGTAAAAATGTAATTTAAAAAAAAATAATAATAAAAATTAATTTTTTTTTGATAATTTATTAAAATTCAGGAACATCGATGTTATAAATTTAAAAATATGGACCTGTACGATATTAAACATTAAATTCAAAGACCTGGGTGTAATTTGCCCTAAAAATATTTAATTTTATATTTATTTAAAAAATACTTTTATATTTAAATATAAAAATATAATATTATGCATTACAATCAAAATTTATATTTAAATACCATTTAGTGTTGCTCTTAGTGTTATAATCATATTCAAATATAATTATAAAGAATTTTATTACTGCACGATACACAGTACAATTATATTAAAATTTGATTTTGATTTCTTTAAAAATAATATAATTTTTTATTATATTATGACCAAAATTATATTTAAATATAATTATTTATAATTTTTTGTCATATCAAATACACTTAAAATTACTTAAATTTTTAGGATATTAATCATTGGAACATGATCCAACATCATCTAAAAGTAATTTAATTTTAAAGTTAATTAGTTTGATATTTTATTAGTTAATATAAATTAAAAATTAATATATCAAAATAATTGCAATGATTTAAAACACTAAATTTAAATATAATAAAGCTAATATATTGTTGTATATATTAAAAAAATATTAGATAGATTTAGTCGAAGCTAAATTCTTCCACAAAAAATTAGAATAGATTTTGTTTATAAATTATATTTAAATAGGATAATAATTTTAGCAAGTTTTTTGACATATTAAATAAACTCAAAATTAACTCATATTTTAAAACATATGTTATTGTAATATTATTCAATAATATTTAGGAAGTATTTTTATTTTCAAATTAGTTTAGTATTTTATTAAATAATAATATATTAAAAATTAATAAGTTAAAATTAATACCAAACATCTGAATTAAAGCGTTAAATTGAAAAAAATGATGTAATTAACATATATAGTACTGAAAATATAAAAAAAATATCAGATTAATTTGATCTCGATTTGAAACCAAAATGCTTGCCAAAAAAATTTGTAATTTTATCAAAATTTTAAAGCATCAAGCATCGTAACTATGCCTTAAAGTGATTTTATTTTGAAATTAATTTAACATTTTATTACTTAATAATATAATAATAATTTAATAATTTAAAATTTATATAATAATACAAAATTTACACTCAGTGCTCACTCACAAGCACCTTCTCTACGTGTTAATATAATGAAAATGATGTCTGCTGTGTGAAAATGTCTAATCTATTAAAAATATTTATTTTATACCATTACATTTTATATAAATTTTAATTTAATTTGTCAATATTTAAATTTAATAAAAAATTTAATATTAAAATATAATTTATGTTTTGTAAAATATAAAATTAATTTTATTTTATATATCGCAAAAAATAACTCCAAGAAATGTAAAATAGGGTAATAGTCTTTTTTTTTTTAATAGAAAAATAGGATGATAGATAATTTCAAATTGACCGTTGAGAAATAGATTGACGGTTGTTGTCCGGTAAGTTGGGTATTTAGAAATTTTTAGATTTAGTTTCTGTTTTTGTTGGTGCCCAAATTAATTATAATTATTTTTAAATTTTTTTATAAAAAATTATAGAACTATTTTTTGAAATATATATATATATATGTACGATAAAAAATAAAATTAATTGATTATAAAAATATTAAATAAATTTTATTAATGTATTGAAAATTGTATAAGTTATTTTATATTTTTTAAAAAATAATCATGACCAGCTTAGACGTCAACCAAATAAAGACTTTTAGAACCTAAAATTGACTGAAGATAGATTCGCCCATATAAAGTCGTTAATTACTTTAATTGAATTTTCGAGTGATTTTCGAGTTTAATACTAAATTTGCTGTGATTTCGAGTTTCTTGTGCTTAGGTCTCTATCTCGAGCATTAACTACTTAATCATGTGATGAGCATGAAATCAAACTAAAATATGCAAAATAAAATTTGACATATGCACAATATTATACTTAAAAGTTTAAGATCAAATTTTTCTTTTTATGGTCTGCAGATTATGATTTAAAAATAATTTTATATTTTAATAGCAGTTACTCAAAAAATTTACGTCATATTTAACAAATGAAAAGAACCTATAAATTTTTTTTTCATGAAATAATTTATTTTTTGAAAAAAAAAATTTATATTTCATTGTATACAAATTCTAATATTAAATAATTTTTGCACCTTATATAATTTTCAATATATCAATTAGTTTTACTTTATATTATTTATAATATTTTACATAATTTATTTTATTTTTTATTGTATATAGTTTTTAAAATTAATAATAAATTTCTTCTATCACCCCTTTTTTTTTGAAATAAGTCTGTAACTCTTTCTTGTGTTGTGTCGCTTTAAATTCAGCAAAATCTCCTTCTGTTAACTTAAAAGATCGAAGATAGATCGAAAGTTAAATGATATTTTGAAACGAGTAGAGATCGGCTTATTCAAAGCGTGCCGACGTAGGATCAGATTGAATCAGCTCAAAATCAAAATGATTAAACAAATAAAAAATTATATATTTATAACTTGATTTGGTAAGTCTTTTCACAATAGCTAAATAGATGATTATATTAGAAATTTTTTCATGATTTTTACTTAAAACTTGTTAGATGTAAATTAATTTCTTGTTTTATTTCTAACTATTAGATCAATGTGGACAGTGTGATTTAATTTATCTGAATAAATAGATGTTTATATTTAAGACTTTGATTAAAAATTGAAAAATTAATTGAAAGTAAGATTAGATCAAGTTTGAATTAATAATAAATTAGTCAGGTCTAGCTCAAAATAAGATCAGATTAGCTCGAAATTAAAAGTGCACAATTATCGTTTTCATCAAAACTATTTTGGGTGGCCACAAAGAGAAATGATGATGTTCTAACCGAAAGGTGTTGATTGTTGATAACTACTTGATCAATTGCTATCAGTAAGTTAACTAAATTATATGAACTTGAATGCCCTTCTTTTGCACTAGAACAAGTTCGAGTTAAGGAACCAAGGCGAGGTTAGGAGACTTTGAGATAATGATAACACGGGACCATCAAGGGGTCAAATGTCTCAAGACACGATATCGATAAATCTATCCAATATTGCGCGTGTATTGACTATGAAGTTGATGACATGCGTTAGGATGTTGGAATAGCTCGGGTGTGGGGTTGGTATAGGTTAGAGGGGGTAAATAGACCATAATTAAAAATTTTAATTTACTTTAATTATAATACAATTGAAATACCCCACAAGTAGGGGTGAGAGTTTGGCTCGAAGATCGATAGTCGCTCGATATTCGAATTGATATTTAGCTCGAATCGAGCTCATTTAATGTAATTATTTATTACTTTTATAAAAGTATAATTTAATTGTGATTAGGATATCTATTAGGTAATCTAGTAGGTATAATTAATCTAATTTAAAATTCTAACAAAGTCACCTTTTTAGAAAAAAGCTTTCACTTCATGAAGAGTTTGAGTTGGCTCGATCAAGGCTCGAGTCAGCTCGAACTCGAATCGAATTGATATAAGCCGAGTTTGAGCCGTGCCTAGCTCGGCTCGAACTCGGATCGTTCTCAACCCTACCCACAAGTAAGTTAGCAATAGTATGAATAATATAAATGTAAAAGCAAAATTAAAATCTGCACGAATACAAATAAGATCACATACAAAAAGCACATAATAATTTAATGAGATTTGATACCTTATGATATTTACGTTCTCCGCCAAATAGCAAACTATCTTATTATCCATTAAACATTCATTTGATTAAAAGTGCAGAAGCCCTTTCAATCTAATCATTCCTTTGTCCTAAGGCAAAGAAGCCTGAAACAAAAGCTCTTCTAGATCCTAGCGAGAGCCCTCGTCACTAATTACTGGTGAAGGAATAATCAAACTCAAAATTAATACGAAGATATATAATAAAAATAAGAGAACTAACTTTTCTCATTTCTAGGATTGCACCTTGAAGAACTTAGAGAGAGTGGATTATCAAATAAGTATTTGATCACTTGATCTTTTCTTAATCACTTGCTAATCGCCCCTTAAACAACTTTTAATTTTTCATACACAAGGGATTGATTTTTAGCTTGTGGAGTTTAATTAATGGCTTAGAAGATCATTAACATATCCCAAAATCCTTCAACTATTTATATAGAAAAGTTCTTCAATGACTAGTAAAAACTAACCCAGAACTACCTTTTATCGATAGAGCAAATAGCTGTTGAAAGCTCAACGATCATATTTCAGATAGCTTTGTTCGATTAAAGAACTAATCAGCCAAATTATAAGAGGCCTTTGATCAATTCTATCACCTCATAGATCAAACAAAGATACTTTTCAAAAGCTCATTTCAATTGAATCAAATGGCCCAATCAATCATAGATTTCTTAATCGATCATAAAATCAATCAACGGCTGATAATTGCTTCCACTAATTCTCACACAAATTGGTCCAACTTATTTTTAATCAATCTAAACTCAATCTAACTAACTTATAATGATACCCTAAATGCTCATAATATGATACACACATCTCATTACACTCAAAGGATAATTTCATAATAATTTTACTAATATTACAATAATATCAATTGAGCTTCTCTTTATTTTGAAGGCTTTTTCATCAATGTTGATCACTTCATCACCTCATAAGCTAAGCATAATTTTACTCCCCAGGTTCTTTACTTTAATCATAATGTGGAACATCAAGTTAGCAATAACACTTCAAACTTACACATGTTAAACTTAATGAAAAGATTAGTTCACTTTTAACTTAAACGTATTAATAAATATCAAAACTCATGCTAATATCATAAACACAATGGAAAAACTAACATCAGATACACTACATTATAGATAAATCTCATGATTTGACAAAGCATCTAGAGTAGGTTTGACAAAGCTAAGCACAACACCTCTAGGGAGAATGCCAGAGGATGATGATAGCAGATTGCGGACCGAGAGTTTCTCAAGTTTCGACAATAGATTTACAATGAGTTTTTCGAGCTTTTACCTTTAAAAGGATAAACTTTATAATGCATAATCTTCCTGCCATAACCTCCTATAATTTATAAATTTTATATAAAATTTAAAATATTAATTTGAATTTTTGTTAGTTAATATTTTCAAATTATTTGTTTCTTTAAATTAACTTTAAGTTGAACATTGGCAAACAAACAGCTATATTTGTGAACATTTATGTCAACCATCAAAATAGGGCCAGCCATAAGTTCCAGCCAAACAATATTCTGAAATACTAAAACTTGAAATCTAGAAGTAACTCTGAAGTATGAAGTCTAAACGTTAGCATAAAAATGCACAAACCCTTTAAGGTGAGGCAAGTAATTTCTTAATACAACAAAAAATTTCTGTTCAAGGGGAAGACAATAATCTCTTTATGCATTCTTCGGGAGAGCTAAATAACCTGACAAGCCCAGCTTGCAGTTCTCAATACTAAAACAACTTCAAAGAGATTGTTCAGCAGTTCAGCGAGGCGAGTTGAAAAGAGCTCGGCCAACAATACCAGTTGCTTCGATGTAACGCTCCACACACCTCGAGACGCAGCTGCTCTCGCTGCTACTCAAACTGGTACCAGGCTTACTGATACACTTTCCAAAGCATTTGCTCCTTACAGTCTGCAAACGAAGGGGAATGATCATTTCACTTGATTTGATTACAATCAAAAATTGAAACATTGTCGATATATGATGTAGATAGCACAGAGAAGTTCTTCAGTAACATGCAAGAAGATTAGATTAAGGAAGCAAATTTGTTCTAATGGTTAAAAACGTGGGTCTGGCTGAAAATAAAAAAATATCAAAAATAAATCAACAGCCAAAGTAGATTAGAACAGGTAAACCAATCGGCTAAATACTGCAATTCCACATCCGATGCTGCGTACATCAATGCCTAAATTATACTGTTTCATAATGGGTACCATTAAACTTGGAATAATCTATGATCCTCAGGGGTAACCAATAAAAGCAGATGTGATGCGCCGTATCTACTAGGCCAGTGGGGATGGAACTTACCTAGGTGCCAAGGGTCCCAGGTTCGAAGCCACACAGTCTTACTAGCTCTGATATTCCTAAAATATTATTAGGCTGTGGATCACTTCAGATGGGATGAACAAAGAAAGAAGCACAAGAGACAGACATTTATTTCACAATCCATACACAATGTCAGCTAGAGGTAGAAATACAAGTTAACAAGTCGAGTCTAGGTCAATCAGACACGACTTCTTTTTCCCAGACGCAAAAATGGAACATTAGAAAGCCAAACCCAACAGTATTTTAAACGGGCAACCTAAGTCCACTCTCCCGTTTATCCTTAAATTTTTTTTGAAACATCAAAAATATGTACGTTTTGCACTTCTAATTATAGAAGTCTTGAATGAATACAAGAGCAAGCACACCAGCAGAAATCACTCCAACACTGCCTTCAACAGTTACAAAACTCCAACACTGCCATCAAAATCTCTAAAAACCTTTGTGGCGCAAAATCACTCAAATGTGTGGTCAATTTCGAAGGAAGTGATCCTCAATGTTCTAGTATGAATCAATGACCAAGCATTGGCCATCTCTGGTTCTGACCAGTTTTGAGCTCATTGATGCCTCCACTGGACAACTTGCTATCCCTAAGAAATTATCAACAGTGTCAAAAAGCTAACATAGTAGTTTATTATTTATGTTAGATGATTTTCACTATGTAGATGAAAATCAAGCTTGGACAAATGATGCCTTGAAAGAGAAGTAATGAAGACCTCCAAAATATTGGTGTGTTTCTTTGCAAAGGATAACTTTAACAAAATTAAAGTTAAACTTAAATAAAGATTTTTTTATTGAGAGTTATGTATAATGTGAAATAAAGTTAATTATTATATTAAAATGTGTGAGAGATGTGATATAAGTTAGTTACTACTTTGATATATGTGTAAAATGTGGAATAAATTTTTTTTAAGGGGTAATTCCACTTAGGCGCCTAAAGTGTACTCGACTTGCCACGCAGATCCACAATTTTGAAAACATGTCAGACAAGTCCCCAAAACTTACTGTATGTCATTATAGTCTTTCTGTGACGGTATCCGTTAAACGCTGTTACTTACTCTTCCAAATTTTCAATCTCCGGCATTAGGGTATTCTGATCGCGGGCGTCCGCGTGCAGCCCGCCGCGCCGGCAGAAAAATAGGAATTTTTCGCGACTTCCTCTATCGATAGTCATTTATTAGGTGTGGATATGCGGTCGAACCTTGTTATAAGCTCAGATAATATAATTTCTATTTTAGAGTCATACTCATACGATACTTATATTAGACAGTAATAAATAAAATTATAATACAAAATATGTAAAAATGATCAAATAAAATGCCCTAACCTAAACCATGCTCTGATACCAAGTTGATACGGAACGGAAAAAAAAATTACAAATGATATTTTATATTTATATTCAGCAAAATTGATTAACAAATTATTTTAATTAAGAGAAAATATTTTCTAGATAAATTATATGATAAATAAGATTTTTGAATCCCGTAAATTAAGATATTTTAAAATTAAAATTAAACTGAATCGTATGATAAATAAAAATTTATCAATTTAAATTAGGGCGTCAATTTAAATTCAATAAATCAGATCCGTGGTTCAGGAATTTAAGACAGATGTCTCGTAGTTAAATCCAACAGTAATTGACACAAAGAAATATCGGGTCACACAATTAGAGTCAAATAAATAATCCAAATCAAGTGAATAATTTATGTTGAAATCAAATAATCAGCTTAGTTGGGTTCAGGAAAGAATTTACCAGCGATTTGAATCGAAGAAGAGTCACTGGCGATGAGGGTTAACTGATCTGGTTGCAGAAGGCCAAACGTCGTGCACAAGGTTTGAGATGACCGAACCAGTGTGCACGATGTTACAGAAGGCAGAACCAGCGGGATCGAGATCAGATGTCTTGGGCGATGACTGCTGGCTGGATGCGGGTAGTGACTGGTCGCACGGCTGGAGCTGTGGCGGCGGTGTTGCCGGCTCTCGCGGGTAGCTGGCAGGTCGAGCAGAGCGAGCTTCGGAGGTAGGTGAGTGGGCAAAGATTTTTTTATTTCTCTTTTTTTTTTTTGAAAAGTGGATAACTTGGCTAATTTGAGGATTCTCACCAAAGGCTAACCCTACCCTTTCCTTCGCCGGAATATCAACCCCTTAACCCGGATATAGGCTCTGAGAAAACTCAAACATCATTTCATTCATCAAATGCTATTCCCTTTACAATGCAAGTCGACCTCTTTATATAGAGAGATTCCATAAAGAAATTTGAAAATACAATATTAAATACAGAAAATAAAATACCAAATAAATAAAAACAAATATGAAACTAATTCTATCACAATAAAATAAAATCAACTCTAAATTTGGTGAGTCTTTCAAACCTCTCAAATATGCTTTGAATCAAATCAAATCAAATCAAAATAAAGCTAATATGAAAATCTCTAATAGCTCTAATTAATTTGAATTTGAATTTTGATTCAGCACTTGACATCATCCTAGCCATCCAATTCAATGTTAATTTGTGTCCCCACCAAAATGCCCCCTATGTCCATCAAACAGACCAATCCATTACAAGAAACAAAATTTTACAACTGTTGTTTATTCCAAATTAGGAGACCTTCATAGATATTCCCCAACAGTCATGTGAACATTGTGATGATTTCTGTAGCCTATAAAAAGAACTCAATAATTATATAAGTTCATAACTTCACACGTGCAAAAATTCAAATTTAAATTCCAAAAAAAAGTGCTCACAACGTGATGAATCACACAAGAGCTTTTAGCATGCAACGTGATAGGAAGTGATTTTGGAATCAAGATTTCACTAAAAGACCAATAGACTGCTCAGTGTACATCAAGCTTTGTAAGAAAGTAATAAAACCGATTGTAAAAAAAAGTAAGCAAGTATTAATTTGAAAAGCTTGAAAATAATGGAGACATAAGAGATTTTAGGTGATTCATTTAAAAGATCTGCTTCACCCCTAGATCTCTTCATCACCTAGGATTACATAATCCAGTCGCACCTTCATAGAGGTAGGTGAAGAAACTTATAAAATTTCTTCACATAGGTTGGGGAGAAACCTATACAACTTTTTTACCTAAGTCGTTAGAGACACCTGCACAAATAAGATCTATTATTCTAAGGGCAAGATCAATCCCTAACACAATGTTCTATTCTTTTTAGGGCAGATTGAGTTCTATCGACTATCGTATAAGGATAAGTAATGATAACTCTCTGAGATCATCCCTGGCCTTGGTTCAACAAAACCAGAGTCATATCATCGACCTGAACAAGAGTGCAAAAAATTATTAACAAGAAATTTTGTCAACAACTAATGGAGTGCTTAGTTCTCGCAAAAGAGAGACCCTCTCCAAGAAGCAAATGCCATCTAGGTTTGGAAACAATAGTAACATAATGAAAACTTAAAAAGAGCAAGTAACCTGATTTTTTTACATTTGAATGTACGAGAAAAGCAGAAGAGGGGAGAGAATGTTTCACGATATCCAACAATAGTGCTAATACTTGTTTCTATTACTATGCATGTAAAAAAGAGAAAAAGCTTCACTCAAATGGAGATGGAACAATGGCCAAACTCCTTTAAGCAGCTGTAGTAAAATTTGACCTAAAATAGAAGAAGAAATGAGAAGAGGTCATTCTTGGACGTGAGTGCCAGAAAGGAACCCTTTTGAACCATTCGATTGGGTATGTACAGCTGGAAAAGGCTTTCATCAAATGCCCTTATGTTTTTTGAAAAGTCAAATGCCTTTATGCTACTGTCAACTATATGCCTACAAATAGGTACTACGAGCTAGGACCTAATAATTGGTCGATGGTGCCACCGACTGCACTATGCCCATTGGTTGTTGGAACAGCCAAAAGTATGTGTATTGTGAAGTTCTTAGTTGTCAACAAAAACGACGACTAGTGTGAAAAGTATCTAATGGATGTTAAGAGTGGTTGGTTGTCATTACGGTGCTAGCAGGAGTTCCGACGAATCCTCTGTTTGGCGAGAGTCGTTTAGTTGGGAGGGGTTGTCCACCTAACGAGAATTGTCCGATTAGCACAAGTCAAAAGCTTGCCTGACAAGAAATGTCATCCAATTAAGGAAGTTCATCCAACTGAAGGGGCATCAGTCCTCCTTTTGAGAGTCTACTATGTCACACGCTAATCTATTTGCTCCACATAAGTTAACCTTTCACTAAGATTTGGGATACATGGATGGCTAATATTGAACATGTTAGATCGAGCATTAAAATATGCATGCACCATAAGCATTAAAGAAATAAAAAAAAGTACAGCTTCTAGATAAGAACTACAAAAGTAAAATTGAGCAATAATAAAGATCAAGAGAAACAACTAAAAGGACTACAGTCACTGATCTTTGAAGAATACAAGAACAATAATTTTGAACAACACACATAGAAGGTAAAAGATCATAAGGATACCTAAGCAGTGGTTTTTTTCCTAACCCAATGGGGAAGGAACTTGCCTGAATGCCAAAAGGTTTCAGATTCGAACCACCCCACTACAATTTTCAAGTGGGGTAGGGAAAATTGTGGTGTTTAGGGGTAAATAAAAAAATAAGAGTACCTAATTAATATTCCAAATTGAATAAATTATCTTATGCATAAGATATTGTTAATGACATTCATAGCTTACAACTCCATTCAATTATGAACTAAACTACAACCAGCCAACACATCTCAAAATACACAAAAGGATTCCGTACAAGAACAAAATAATAACTCACTAGAATGGAATACAGTGATAAACAAGAGAGCATATAGCCATATACACAATGAATAAGCATGCAAAGGGACTGATATGCATAATGAATGCATATACAAAAACTGTATGCTTACACGTATAAATAATCATGCATGAAAACATCCTAAATGTACAAAAAAATATATGTTTCACCCAAGGAGCAAGAGCATGCAGAAGTGGCAGCTGGCCACAAAAGAATTTCATATATTCTGAATACGTCAAGCTACGCAATCCAAAATGAGCTGAATATTTGAATAGCTATTCAGCCATATCTTCCATGCACAGAAAGACATAGTAGGAAAAAATAATTTCATTCACCAAGACAAGAAATATATACAAGCCCGACAAAGATAATTCATGGAAATCTAATATGAAAATAATACCCATACATAAACCATGAAAATTTATAATACCATGATAATCACCTAAAGAGAACGACCTTCCAAGTTTTGGTTTGATGGCTTAAACGGCACATAGACAACGCAAAGCTCATCTGAATAATCTATATTACAAATAAACATAGAAACCTGAAGTAAAAACTCTCATCTACTCAACAAAGAAGCAGGATCAAATCCAATAATCACAACCTAGCAATTTTATTTGTCATTTCATGCACTTGTGTCAGATTTTACATGTTAGTTTACCATCGAATCTTTTTCTTACAAACAAAAGCCCTACGGATGACCAAAATTCATGCTTTTTTTTTTTTAATTTGCATTGAGAAAACAGCAGAACTACGCAGATCAGTAATAACATTAATAAGCTTGCGCATTAACCGGTTCTTGTAATCGCGAGTAACGAGAAGAGGACTGTCACCTCAAGGAACTCCTCGGCGTAGGCCTGGGCGAGCTGTGCCTTGAGTTGGCCCATTAGCGCCTCCGATGAAGGACCCGAACCTGACCCCGTAGACGGAGAAGAGGATGAAAAGGGATCCATGATGAATACGTTTTCTTTCGCTGCCCTCACTCCCCTGTATACACTGACACAGCCCCTTTTCCACTTCTGCCAAAGGAGCGGCAAACAAGAGCAACAGAAAAACCCTAGCCATATGACTGTCGATATATATGAAGGAGGTCTGACCAAAATAATACTAATTTAAAACACAATAATAATAATAATAATAAATAAATTTTTAATTATTTTACATCAATTTTAATATAAAAAAATATTATTTCACTTCACATACTCAATAATTTTTAATAAAAATATATACTTTATTTCACAATCTAAACCAAAATATTTAAATCGAATATTTTAGTCTAAAATATAAATAAAATTAATTTTTTTATTATTAAATATGTGAAGTAAAATAATATTTTTTTATATTAGAATTTGTGTAGAATGATTAAAAATTTTTATTTATTATTATTATTATTATTATTATTTAAATTAGTATCATTTTAGTCCTGATTTGATCCTGATTTAGTCCTTGCGCCAAACAAGGCCTAACTCTTTCTCCAATGTTTTGCATTTTGGAGCCAAATTCATTATCAAGATTTGCATCAATTATAAAGAAGTTGAACAAAACCTAATAAGTTCCTATTTATTTTGTCGTTAAAATTTAACTTAATTTAATTTTAATCAGATATATCACATCATACATAAAATTTAATATTAAAAATTAATTTTATTTCACATCCTACATACATTACTAAAATAATAACTAATTTATATTATATTTCTCACATATCTCAACATAATAATTAATTTTATTTCATATTATTCATAATTTTTAATAAAAAATATCTCTATTTAAATTTAATTTTAATCTTACAAACAAACAAACTCTAAATAGTAAAACAAATAAGAAGGTAAAAGCCCAACAAGTGAAACACCACATCATTGCTCACAGTGGTAATCCTGTTAACAAGGCCCATCAAAATATTGCTCCAAATTCCCCATAAAGGCCTCATTTAGTTTGAAAGTTAAATTTTAGATAAAAAAAATATACTTTTTTTTATAAATTTAATGAAAAAAAATTAATTTAATATTAAAAAGTGTGTAAATTATTAAATAGAGTTAATCCTAATGTTCATATTTGTGCTGAATATAAAATAAATTTGATTTTTATAATTGAAATTTGTATTGAATAGAAAAAAAAAGTTTGAACTATCCTAGAGAGTAATTATATTTTTTGCACTTAGCATTGAATATTTTTTATTTGGTATGAATATATTATGTAAAACGATATTTTTTATCAAAACAAAAAGATTCATAGAAAATAAAAAATTCAATAAGATAAAAATATCTATATTAAGCATCATACTAAATCTTGTAAAATGCTTTTTTTTTTTTTTATGTTTTATTGCCATCCAACCACTTGGTACCAAGCAACTGTTAAGACAAAATAAACCCCACTATTAATTGTGCTTTCATACATTTGTATGACTAGCACTGATGAGTGGATGAACAGTTGAACTATTACTATAAGAGAAATCGATGATTTTTTCACGGTAAAAAATATTAACTTATTTGTTTAGCCAAGTTAACTAGACATGTCAAATTGCATATAAAATATAATATTAAAAAAAATAAATTACACAGGGGCTCCTGAGGTTAGAATGATGTTGTAAATAAGTTTCACGTTTTGAAAAGCTTAAATTTGGGTCCCCGAATTTGTGTTTGCGCTGTCGTTTGGTCCCACGTCTGAAATTTGCTGGCTTTTTACTATTTTACCCTCAGATTTGTTACCCATTTTTTATATTATTCTAAAGTATTTTGAGAGAGTTATAAGGGCATTTTGGTCCATATAAATATAACTAACAGTCAAGTTTAACCGTTACTATCTAATTGGATTACCCATAAAAGCGATATTTAAACTAAGGGACCAAATGACAGCGCAAACACAAACTCGGGAACCCAAATCTAGGCTTTTCAAAACGTGAGACCTATTTGCAGCGTCATTCTAACCTCAGGGGCCCCTGTGCAATTTACCTTATTAAATATTAATCATATTTCATATCTTATATAATTCAAAATAAAAAATTAATTTTACTTCACATTCTATATATACCTTATTCGGTTCATACATATTTTGAGGTAAAATATTACTTTATTAAAATTTTAAATTTATCACAAATTTTAATAACTTTATTTTACATTTAACATAATTTTAATCTTAAAAATTAATTTTATTTCAAGTTCAACATGAATTCTAACATTAAAATCAATTCCATTTAATATTTTATATAATTCTTAATATTAAAATAATTTTATTCATAAAAATTATAAAATAAAATATTTTCTCTTTTATGTCCAAAAATTACTATCAAATTAAAAAATATTATATACTAAAATAATAGCTAAATTATATTACATCTCTCACATATTTCAACATAATAATTAATTTTATTTTATATTATTTAAAATTTTTAATAAAAAAATATTTTTATTTAAATTTAATTTTTATCTTATTAAAATTAATATTTACAAACAAACATGCTGTTAATTATATCAATTATTTTGCAGAAATAAAATTTATTAATTTATAAAATTAATTGAAAATAAAATTATTTTAATATTTTAAGATGCGTAAATATGAAATATAATTAATTTTAATATTATAAATATATTGTATATTAAATAGAATTATTTTTTAATATTAAACGTGAATTTAAATTATTGAAATTTACACAATTTTTTTTAAAGAAAATTTAGATGGTGGGTCTCGGCCGAGTCATGGATGTCCGTCTCCTCCAGCCGAATGAGTCTGTTCGGAGGGTTTTTGTTGTCTACCTTTTCACCCACCCTCTGCCTCTCGTTTTCGCACGATGCAGCGGTGGATTTCGAAGCTCGGCCGCTCTCTCGTCTCTTCCTCCCACCGTCGCCACTCTCCGTTCTCATCCACTCAACTCAATGCGGGGCCGCTGTCATCGGTCTGCTCCGCCAGTTCCTCCGTTGTACCCTGCCTCCCAATCTCGCGCTCTGGGTTTCAACCGCATTCTTCGCCTTTCTTCCTGGTGAATTGCGAGCGTTTCGATTGAGGCGATGCTTCCTAGAATTTCCTATCTTTGTTTATGGTTTTTGATTCGATTTGGAGAAGGTACAGGTGTTGCAGTCGCGTCACTTCGCGGCCAAGGAGAGATCAAGGGCTCCAGACACCCCCGTCACATCGAAATTGAAGAAGTACAAGTTGAAGGCTTACTCGTAGGTTTGATTTCTCTGTTGGTTTTTTCTTGTGCGCAGCTCACTACCATTTCGTTTATTGAAACAGTGATGGTTATCTTTAGGTCATTCAAGTTTAGGTTTAGGACGATGAATGATGGGCAGATCCGGAGGTGGCGGGCTGGAAAGAGGCACAATGCGCATTTGAAGGTATGTCTTTAATCTTCTTTGTTTGGATGGAGATAACATGTCTATCTAGAGTATAAAGAAACAAATTAGTCTCATGGACCAACTTCTCTGTGAATAAAAATTCTATATAGCTAGTTGCCTTTAAAATAACAACACCATCAAACTAGTTGGGTTCGGCTATTTTCTTTTTTGTTTTTTGGAAATTAGGGTTCATCTATTTTCTAGGTATGCAACATGTGGACTTTGCAAGAGGTCATTGTCCTAGTACTACTTCATTTACAATTATGTTCAATAGAAAACTTAGATCGAGCAAATGTGTAGTTAGCCAAATAAATCGTGCATAAATAAGCACAAAGATTAGAGATAGTAAAAGAGCAAAGTTATGAGACTTTTTAGAGTAACAAATAGAAAGAAAAATTTTACACTAATCACTTGAGTTGTTTTCATTTGGAATCGTTAAAGTTAGCTAGGTTAACTTTAACTTTCACATGTCACATTATAACAAATTTCACAATTTGAAATTAACTATATTTCACAAAGCATGCATTTTAAAAATAAAATTTAACTTTATTTTATATTTTACACATATACCAAATAATAAAGATCTAATTTTGTATCATACGTACATTCTAAGATAATTAACTTTATTTTATATCATACACAATTTTGAAGTAAAAAATATCCTAATTTATAAGGTAGCTTTAACTTCCTTAAAGTTAGCATGGCTCAACGAACACACCCTTGATCCTCAATATGAAGGAGATACAAGAAATAAATCTTGTTTTTTCTGCTAAATTCAACTGCCCAAGCATTCTTAAAACCTCAAATGATCGCCTCCCTTAGATATCTGCAAGGTCATCATCGTAGCTGAGGAAGAACCAACAAAAATCACCATTGAATTCCTAATGTGAACTCAATTTGCTTCTTCTAACATGAAACCAGTGTGTGAAGCTTGAAACCCATGAATCCCATGAAATGCCACAAGAGATTAATTTATAATCTCCTAAAGAATAGCTTCAGGTTAGTTGCATGAAATCCCTTGAAAATCTCCGTGTATGGAAATAATTTATCTTCCTACATTTTTTGGCTTGATGCCCTC
Organism: Apostasia ramifera; assembly: GCA_019297695.1. Classification (NCBI taxonomy): domain Eukaryota; kingdom Viridiplantae; phylum Streptophyta; class Magnoliopsida; order Asparagales; family Orchidaceae; genus Apostasia; species Apostasia ramifera. The sequence goes on from JAEMOT010001210.1 coordinate 49,989, forward strand.
TATTCACTATTGCCCTAACTTGTTTTCCATGGATGAACCTTGTGGATAAATACTAAGGTTTTTGAGGCATTTTATTCTTACTAATTGTGTGTTACTTTATCCAGTTGAGATTATAAATATAATAGGTTTTTTCGTAACGGGCTAAAATTTGAAACCCATTAAGGCTTTTAATCAAATTATATTTCAATAGTCTCCTCCTTGATTTTGTTAACACTTATACTCCCCAAGCAATGTGTTATGATCTCTCTAATTAGAAACCCCTCCTCTTCTTTACGCTTCGCACCTCAGCTTTGTTCAATATTAGGCAATTCCAAGTAGTGTTGAAATTTGAGTATTGGTTGGCGTGTTGTAGCCATGTCTACAGAATTCTCAAAACATGGAATTTTCATAAGCTGAATGTCACCACTTTACATAAGCTCCTTAAGTTTGTGATACCTAAAGTCTATGTGCTTGCTTTTGTGTGTGTGATAGACCCAATTTATTGTAAGACAAGTTTTCTTTTGATTAACACATTGAAGATAAATAACTTCTGTAGATTACCACTAACAAACCAATTTGCTTTGTATTTTCTTGGTTTCTCTGAATACAAAGCTTTCATCTCTTTGTACACTGCGTTGCAGCTAATTGCATTCCTTCCTTCGGAATGTGCCACTTCCTCTCAAATCTAACTCTAATGAAGACACTTTATTAGAGTTATGCTGCTTATTTTTGTACTTGCTTTCGACTGCATGTTGATGAGACATGTGGTCAGAAGTAGTGATAGGAAATGCACAACCCATACCATCTTTGAATCTTAGTGGTCATTGCACTTCTCCTCTAGCCATCTCTGATTCAGTAGAATAAGGCTCATCATGTGATAGATATATTGATTTATCATTCTGATGTAAAGAATCCTTTGGCATATTTTTTGTTATTCAGGTGTAGAGAATTCTCCCACTTATTGCTGCTTCTATTTGAGTTCCATCCTAACTCCCCCTCAATAGCATTTAGGCTTCGTTTAGCTGAAGTTTGTTTTAAGTTTTCTAAAATAAAGAGAGAGAAAATTAGTTTATGTCACGATGTAACATAAAATTATGTTATTATTGAGGATTGCAGTCGATGTAAAATAAACTTATTTTTTTATTGATTTATGTATAGGATGTGCAATAAAATTAATTTTTAAAGTTAAAGGATTTTTTATGATATGAAATAAAGTTGATTTTTAATATTTAAATTGTATTATATATAAAATAAGTATAAAATATTGATGAAAGTCTTTTTTAAAGAATTTGGAGTTTTTTGGGTCTTAATTAAATGAGGCCTATCTATCTTCTTTTTCTCCTAAACTTTTCCATGTGGATTTTCAAGCATCAAAGCTTCATCAAATTTGACAGCTTTACAGGACTATGACTTTTTGTTAAGTTTCGAAACCTTATGCCCTTGAGCGTACCCCATAAAGAAAAACCATTTGTATTTAGCATCCAATTTTGTCACCTCTCTCTTTGATACATAATGCTAATGAAGGTTGTCTATTCACCAAATGATTGTTGTAATTGCCTTGATTTATAAGCCTGCGAATAGTGTCATGCACCATTCTAATTTGTCCTTCTCGATAATTCAATTCTAGTGTGACTTGCTTGAGATAGTAAAATGTTGAGTAATATCTTTCTTTAAACAGATATATTTAAACTCCTTTGAGGTGGACTATTCGTCATTATTTGTATGAAAAAACTGTGTTTTTCTATAGCCTCTTCTGTTATTACTTTCTTGTATTTGGTTTTTTTAAAAACTTTTAATCTAGTTGTAAGAAATAGACTCAGTTTTTTATTCAGTACTCTTCGTCAAAGTAAAAAAAAACCTAGACCCTCTTATTAAAGTAGCTAAAGATGTCCCCTACTCATGTGAATGTACATACTCAAGAGTAATCTTGCATTTCTCACTTGAATTTACAAATTTCACCTTGCACTTCTTGCTAAACAACTTATGATTCACAAAAATCATTCTCACTTACAAAACATAGATAAATATCACACACTTCACTTACTTATCAATCCTCCACTAAAGAAACATATTAGACCCATAGAAGCTCTTATGGGCATATCCTCGCCAAAATCTTGGAATAGTTTAATATGGATATGTTGTTCCTTATAGGACATGGGATCCCTACCAAAAAGGGTCCCTACGGATACTTGCTTCGCGATAGTCGTAACGCTGGGGTTATTTTCCTGGTCCTAGAAAACACTTTTTATTGACAAGAAAAGGTGAAGGATCAAGCCAAGTTATTCTATTTTAAAATAAAAAATATATGCACAAAGAAGTTTTTAAAATTTAAAATAAAAATTTTTGAAATTAGAAAATTGATTTTCAAAAATAAAAATACACTTGTAATGAATGCTTGATTAAACTCAAGGGCATAACTTAGGGGATGGAGATTTGCTTGTAAATAGGGACCCAAGTTCTAACTCGAATTTTAACTTAATTATATATGTCGAATTCCTCCATTCGGCCCACCCTACTCCTGACGATAGCAGAGGCATGGTAGAAAAAGACGTCAAAAGGATGAGAAGCTCAACTAAATGTAATCGAAAATCAGAGTTACAAAATAGTTAAGTCGCATAACATGAATCAATGCAATAGATAGAAGAAACACCAATTTTATCACAATAAAAACTCTAATCAAAATTTATGTCTCAAAAAATCAATATCATATGACGTGAACTACATGAAAGTTCATAGTCTCATTTTAATATCACTTCGCAGTTCTGTTATCATTAAATATTAAGGATCATTTGGATATAATTGGCTCAGTACAAAATAGTAACAAAATGTAAAACACAACGAGGCTTCCTTGACCACTTAGCTCTATTGTAACATCCTGTGATTCAAATGTAGAGATATTGTCCGCTTTGATTTGAGAAAATTGCGTGACTTAAGTATTTTCAGGAAGTCACTCATTCTAATGCTAATCTAGCCCAAACACACTTAACTGTAGAGTTTTTCATTATTAGTCTCACAATTTTATTTCAAAAATTGCCTATACTATTTTGGATTATTTTATTTCATTCCTGTGCCCCTCTTGTAACATCCCGTGATCTCATTGTAGAGGTATTGTCCGCTTTGGCTTTAGAAAAACTGCGTGACTTGAGTGCTCCCAGGAGGTTACCCATCCCAGTGCTGCTCCAGCCCAAGCATGCTTAAGTACAAAGTTTTCCATCATTAGCCTCACGGTTTTGCCCCAAAAGGCGCCTCTACCATTTGAGATCACGTTATCTACTTATACAGCTCAGGATCTCCCTCTCTTTCCGATGTGGGACGATTCATACTTGTGCTCCTCTCACCACTCATTATTTGGCCTAGAAGCCTGCTAGGAGCCACACTTTGCCTCAGTGATTTCTTTTTCTTAGAACATCACCCGACGATCACACCCCGCCCTCTTCGGCCACGGGCGTCATAGGCCCACCAGCTTCCTCTTGGTTCGTCCTCGAACCACATCGTACTGTGGGAGGCCGGCTCTGATACCATATTGTAACATCCCGTGATCTTATTGTAGAGATATTGTTTACTTTGGCTTTAGGAAAACTGCGTGCTTGAGTACTTCCCAGGAGGTCACCTATCCCAATGCTACTCATAGTAATGCATATTTTTAAGATCATCTTTCTCTTGAATGTACATATCTATACAATATATATACATATATATATGTATACATAATATGTGTGTGTGTATATATATTTGTATAATATATATATATATAGGTATATATTGCCCTTAAGTAAATTCAACACTGACAACTCAAAGGAGAGAAGTTCCACATTGACAAATCCCTGGAGAGATGTTGGGTATATCTGAGAGCACACCTTTAATTCATAGACGTGTTTTAAAACCTTGTAATGCACGGCTAAAGTGAATAATAATTGCAAAGACAGGTTGCTACATATTTTATCAAAGTCCTGTAGAGACAATGGTAGGTGACTCATATTGACTTCTAGAGATAATGGTGGGAAAAACCTCAGTGGAGACATTCTGTCTCAAAAGGGGGTAAATGTACTTTAGTCAAATCTCATATTGACAAATCAAAGGAGAAAAATTTGATGTCAACAAGTCTCAAGAGAGATGTGATCATGTGGGACCACTCCCTCTTAAAAATATAAATTACTAACAACAACAACAAATAAGTCTTTGTTCTATCAGGTGGGGTCAGCCATATGAATCTTTATTTCTATTGTATTCTATCAAATAACAGATTTTCATTTGGCTCCAAATATATCAAGATCATTCTTATTATTTCTTGTCATGTCTTTTTTGGTCTTACTCTTTTTCTTTTTATATAGATAAAATTTAATAATTCAATTTTTCTTATAGAAATTTTATTTTCTGTGATTATGGAAATAGGATTGGAAATTCAGTTTTTTAGTAATTTCTATGAGAATATTAGCCGGATGTCATACTCAAAACTTACTGGCATTTGTCCTGACAATTTCATTCTGTGAAACATTAATCTCCCTTATCCCAACTATTTGTAGAATGTCTTATAAATCATTTCTCACCAGTTAATTCATAAATTTAACTTGTGATGGTTCACTCTGATTTATTGAAACCTTTTTGTTTAACATCTTATTCACTATTGTAAATATATATGTATAAAATTTAATATATTTTATTATTCTTTTCAAATTTTTATATGACTAATTTTATGTAATATGTTATTATTATTAAATATAATAATCATATTTATAATATTTACATTTTAAAATAAATATTGTTTAATTAGTTATTTTATATAATAATTTTAAGCATTTGAGTCTAAAAACGAATTCTTGCAAACTAGCAGAAGTGCAAGATAGGTCAATCAAACACTTTGTTTTGATGGAAAGTTCAATCGAACACTTGATGAGCAACAAACTTGTACTTACTTTTTGTAAACTAAGTAATCTGGAAGTTAAAATCAACAATCCCTGTGAGCTTATCGTGTTTCAGAGTTCATTATAATAAGCTGTTTAAGTTTTCTATTTACGCTACCAAAATACTAGAATGTTGCGTTAGTTATGAGACGATCGATGTTCTATCCTTTTCCTAGTGCAGTCAAAGAAGTCAAAACGAAGGCTACGAAAGCCTGAAGTTGTTCACGCAGCTTACGCCAAAGTCATGAAAAAGCTCAATTTTGCTGGTTAGTTTGCCATTGATCTCTTCATCTAATCTTGCAAATGATCACCATGCTTGTGTAAGAGGCTAATGTACTACAACTTCTTCGTCAATTTTGTGATCTTTTCAAATGCAATTTGTGCTGGCACTTGACATTAGTTCTTATTTTCAAATGCAATACGTTATCTTGATATACTTCTCTTTTTATGTTCTAGTGGCTACAGTACCCTTTTAACAAATGTAGATGGTAGGCAGCTCAAATTCATGTTTAAGGTTGACTCTCTTTCAGATGGATCAGCTGTTTAATCTGGACAAGCACTTCTCTCTTTTATATACGTTCTTATGCTTAGGTTTTTATTATGATCTTCCATTTGTCTGCTTTTTTTACAGTCATGAGTCATTTTTGTTGGGCATATTTATCTATCATTCGAATCGTAACTCAAGGAATGGGTATTGCTTGTGTTGATGGTTTCGGCTTAGGGTCCACTGACATAGGCAACGCTACAGATCAAACTACTTCTGTTTCTTGGAGGTCACATATGCATAAGATTTGGTTAAAAGATTGAAAATTAATCGAAAGTTGGATCGACTTTGACTCGGATCAAGCTTGACTCGATAATATATGAGTTAGATCGAGATCGAATCAAACTCTTTTTTTTCATTGTTTGAATCGGATCGAGATCGAATCAAAACTTTCAATTCAATCTTGAGCCGAGATCAGATCGACTTAAGATCGCATCGTTAACCGCTCTAATCATCATTACATACAGTTTTAAAGGGAAAAACAAAAGAAGGGGTGAATTTAACTTGATAGGGAAGGGGCATTTGCGAACTTAACTTGAACCTGACTCGAGAATTTTGAGTATAAATCATGAATTTTGGCCTGTTTATTAAATAGATTGGGTTTGTGTTACTCATTTACTTAAGAGGAAAAAAATGGGTTTTTAATTTTACTACTACTATAATAATCTGAAATCTGATAATATTAATGCTGTGAATTTGAGCTCAGATTAGTGTTTATTAAGATTATTTCCCTCTCCATGCAAATCCTTGAAGCTTTCCTTTTGGCGCTCAACATGGCCTAGTAAGAGAAAGGAGAGAAACGGTTGAGTAATGTCGAGAGAGACTGGAGCAGAGGATTGGGCTCCTATGTGTCATCACCGACAATAGAAACTTTTTAAGTTCGATGCGTGCACTGTTCGGAGCCCAATCATCAAGTGTCATCTGTGCGCTTTAGGTGGGCTTGTGCACACATAGTGCCTTGTGATTAGGCGTTGAACGGTTCGATGCTCCAAACTTAAAAATTTTTCCACCAGATCAAGCAGAGGGGAAATGTTACTGGTTATGTAAGTAATACAAAAGTATTATTTGATAAGTGATGATGAAATAAGCGAATAGTGTTGACGTAGAATTTGAACTATTTACTTACCCAAATACCCTGGGTGTTATAACGACCACCAAAGTTAATTGTGTGCGGATCACTTATTGTGGTATCTATTTTTTTCATTCGGTGACATCTAGTGGGAGCCTATGGAGAGCTACGCCTAATAAGGTGACAAATGATCGATTGAGAGGCACAAGATAGAAGAATTAAATAGATTTAAAGTTTAACATGTTAAAGTTAAATTCATCTGCCCAGTATCTTTATGATTAACACCTATTTTGTTTACATTTTACAAATTTTTCTTGAATTCACTTGTTTCTTCCTGAATGCACTTTGGAGGCATGATGTGAAGAAAAAAATTCCAATTCTAACGAAGTAAAAATGGGACCAAATATTGAGTTTAATTTGTATAATGTGATAAATAATTAGTTGATTTGCTCTAGTGAATTTGATTGATAACTTAGCAAGTAATGAGTATACTTGTGATGTGTGAAGATATTAGCAATTGTATTGTCTCTATCATTTTGATTGCTCGTGTTGTTTATTGTATATGTTGAATTTCTCTCGACACCTCTGTCGTCGGTGACACTGATCACCTGATTTTCTAGATTTCCTCGATTGGGGATGTCGCAATTACTCTTGATTCATTTTAGTGTTTTTCTTGCATATAAGAAAGAAACGTTTTACAAGTTTGATGAACTTACAAAATAAGTACAACTAAGCAAATGATGAACAAGTAAAGTAATTAGAGATGATCATGGTAGTGGGTTTGTAAACAAAGTTCAAATAATTTAACGTAATTACTATTCACCATACATTTACATATTTATCTTCACAAAAGAGTTATTTTCGTTGTTGCCTCATTATAGTGTTAAATATTACATATATATAATTCAGGTTAACATCTATTAGAAATAAATAAAATATGTATAGAATATCGTCCTACGGGTACCTCATTATTGTAACCTAATTACCACCGGCCACCATATGTAGGTCGTCACTGTCGACACAATTTGCAACCACCGATTGCCACTGCGTATGATAAATATGAATGTTTGAGTTATGTTAACTATAATAATATGAACAGAGTGTCATTATTATAATATCGAAAATTATATAGGGGTGATAATTTGTACCTGTACCTGATTAAACTGTCCCGACCTGCCCCTAATAGAACGGATATTGGTATTAAAATTTTACCCGCAACCTGCCCCGTTATGAAATGGGGGGGGTTCGGGTATGAATCAACTATACCTACCCCGCTCCGCCCCGTCCCGTTATACATATATTTTTATCTATTCTTTATAGGCTTATATAGAGTCAAATAAAAAGAGTGCATTGAAAATGAAAAAATATAAGGTCTTATTTTCATAGTGTAATATTCATCATGTGACTACGATTTTTGTTGTTTCAAATAGAGTAAAATAATTCGATTTTCATTAATATTAGTAAGGAAACGGGGCGGGGCGGGGTGGGGCGGAAACGGGAATGGGGCGGGCATAGGTAATGAATAATATATAGTCGGGCGAGTATGGGTATTTATATACCCGCCCCAAACCCGCCTCGTTGTCATTTCTAATTATAAAGTGTCATATGCTTAAATAAATCTTAAATGATGGTTAATGTATAAATATAATCTTTCAAAATGGTGTATGTAATTACCCCGAAAAAATATAATGTAAATATGATTTTTTTAAAAGAATTTGAAACTGATATTTTAATATAGTTCAAATTTTATGTAGATATTATTATTGGTGCTACTGGCGAAAGATAAGTGATAAATTTTCAAATATGACATAAAAAAAAGTCCCAAATAAGTGAATAAATTTCTTTTTAGATAAAACATGGGATGGAATATTATTTTTTAAAATAAATATTAAAATGTTACTCAAGCAGTTTGATTCTAGTCTAAAAACTTAATAAAATTTTCACGAGTATTTCTATCAATTTTTTTCTATTCTTTGATGCTACAAATTTTTTTATTCTACTTTAAAAATATAATAGTAGTGTACTTCAAACCGAAAATCTCCTTATATATATATATCAAGTAAAGTTTATTTTCTTCTAGACTAAAAAATACCATGCATTTTTATCAAACTCGATAAAAATTATAAATTATATGAACGATTATATTTTCTATTATATATCAAACAGATCTCCCTATAAGCGGACCTCTCTTCGCTCATAATAAAAATACACAAAAAAATCCGTCTATTATGTGAATGAAGTAAAAATGACAGATCTCTAGTTTCAATTCTTTTTTTTACAAACTCGTTATATATAGTTCGTGAATTTTATTAGTTCACAAATTCTTTTTTTTTTTTTAGTCACTTGTGGATCAATTGAAGTCTAGCTAGCAACCCCAAGCAAAATTTTATAGTGATATATCACACCATAATCTTTACAAATTTTCTTTCTTCTCCATAGTCTTTGCATTCAATTATGAAGCATACCACTACTGAATATCAATAGCCTTCTCCAATTTAGAAATTTGTTTGAAGGAAAATCATCTAAAAAGTTTCAGCAGGTCAACAGTATATCAACTAGATCATATGCATTAATGCATGCGAAACTGTGGGCGACAACACCGCGGATTTTTTCACGAGAGAATTACGCATACGATATTATATTTAGTAAATATTATAAGTTTTATATCATATTTTTAAATTTTTTTTTGCTGTTGTTATAATACGAAAGCTGAAGCGGATGATTCTATCTGACATCAGTTTATTTTTTCGTGAAACCAAGGGCATTTTTTGTGTGAGACTAACTACGGTGCATAAATCAAAAATTTTGTTTCGCCAAACATACTTACGGAGAGCGATAAAATGTATAAAGTATAGTCTATATTCGTAACTGAGATTTTTTGTAAGTTTTGTAATTTTTAAAAATTAAGTATAACTTATTTAATATTTCGTTGTTGTATTCGTAACGCCATTTTTTGATGCCATTGAAGCAATAATACATGCCTTTTATTTTTTTTGAAATTTGTGAAAACCTTTTAAGTAACATTGTTATATTTTAAGAAATATGTGGAATATAAAATAAAATTAATTATTTTAAAAATTTTATAGAACGTGAAATAAAATTTATTATAATTTGAAATATAATTAATTTAATATTAAAATTTATGTATAGTATGATCTATGAGATTAGTTTTTATTTTAATTAAAATTAATCTCGAAAAACAAATAATTGTATTAATATTTACATTAGCAAATTGTTTGAGTAAAATTGTATATTGGTAACATATTTTTATTGATTCAGAATAAGTGACATCAAGAATTAAAAAGGATTTTTACTTATATAATTTGTGTCTATTTGTTTAAAAAAAGGGTTAAATTTAATAAAATTAAAATTAAAATTAAAATTGAAATTGGATGAAAATATTTTTTATTAAAAACTATGAATAATGTTAAATAAAATTAATTATTATGTTACTATATATAAAAAATGTGATATAAATTACTTATTATTTTGATATATGTGTATGAAATTAAATAAAATTAATTTTTTATTTTAAATTATTTGTATGATATAAAATATTATTTATTTTTTACATTAATTTTTGTATAATGTAACATGAGTAAAATTAACTAGATTGATTTTAACCTAGTTATATAAATAAACTAGCCCTTAAAAGCTAGATATTTGCATGTTATTCGTATTTTGAATTTATAATTACACCACTATCATCAATTCGTGGAAGATCTAGTCGTATATGAAACTGTGCAGTTAGTAACTATATATTCAAAGTATGTGTCGACACCCTCAAATAAGCTTGCAATAAGTCGATTTTGAGTGAGTGTGAGTCAACCCAAAATCCACTTGAGATGACTCGATTCGGAGATGAATAGAAGTCTAATTGGAGTTTAATCTAAAACAATATTTTTAGAAAAAAATGGTAAAAATTGGAAAAGATGGGTTTAAAACTAAAGCCAAGGTGTTTGTGGAAATTGTAGAAACTCATCTCTTTTCATAAAAATCAAATAATTATCATTAATAAATTTAATTTTAAATTTATAAAATTTAAATAATATATAGAACAGTCGAAACCGCCAGTACTAAAACTATCGAAACTGTCGAAACTGCCAACACTAATAATTTCATCTTTTAATCGAAACCCAAACGAGTTTTAAAACCTTGATTGAAACCACGACTCTAATTTGAGAATACTAAACTCTAAACTCAACCATTTGCTTTGGAGTCAACTCCAACATAATTTCGAACCTGTCACCCTTAGCTCGAATTCGACTCGAATCTGAGATATGACTCGAAAAAGATCTCAAAATCATCCGAATCTATTTTGATTCCGAGTCAATATATAGGGGCCAAAAATAGCCTTATAGTTTTGTTATCAAACATTAATGACAGCAGTTACCGTTTTCCATGGAGGTAATTAGCAGGCTGCTTGCTTTCTATGTTGAGCAACACATCCACCTGTCATCCTTTAGATCTATACAGCATGCATCTCCAGTGTCTCTTAGAAGGGGGCCCAAGCTCTCATGGAGATCATCAAGTCCTAGTTTCAGTTCCATTGCCAGCAGAGCTCCTTCTCCTCCTGAACATCCTCCCTGACGTCCCTGATGGATTCTTCTGGTAGAGAATGTCTCACTGAATGCCAAGGAGAAGTACAGAAGAAGTATCTTGAAGCCCTTGAAGCTGCTCTGCCTGAGGGAACAAACGATGAGTTGATCGACATCTCGGAGAAGACCCATTCAGCAGATCAGAACGAGGTGCCTCCCCTGACTCTGGAAGACATGATAGCTGAAGGTTTTCTGACACAGGAACCATTAATGGATCATGATGATGATAAAATATTAATGGATCAGAGAATGATCATTTGGGGGGTAAGTTCTACTACTACTTCATCGTCCTCCTCCCCAAATGCCACAAAGGAGGAGGAGGAGGAGGAGGTGGTGGTGGGGAGGAAGAGAGGAAGAAGAAGCCCTTTGGCTGAAGCAAAAGTCATGAAGAAGAATCAGAGGTCAACAAAAGGCCTGCCTTGGACCGCAGAAGAACACAGGTTAAGCAATGTGATCTTATTCATATATTAACACATATTTGCATATATTTCTTTATATATATATTACTTAATTTGGAGTTATGTATGATATACTGTGGTAAAATTAAGACCAAACTTTGGTCAGTGTTAATTATATATTTCTCTCGCTCTCTTTAGATTTTCTATGAGCAGACAATGAATGCAAGGAATTAATTAGGATTCAAATTAGAGTAAATTATCCTTTACATATAGAAACTAATATTTATAGTCATATTTGATTTATCAAATATAAATTAACTAATTTTATTTCATATAATATATATATCTCAAAGCAAATTAAGCTATACTTTTCACTTCATAACTAAATAGATCTTTTGGCCAACCATATAATATATATATATATATTAGGATTACCTGCCAAACACATGTTATCTAAGAATATTGTGAGTTGACTTTTATGTAGCATACAAGGCAAATAGTAATATTTCATCATCTCCACGATTTACGAGACTTCATCTTCTTTTCACAAGTTTATGTCGTGTATGTGATCCTAATGGAGTGATATTTTATGTAATAGCATTTGTCCCCCTGCCAAAGCATTGCAACACGACATTCTTGCAAGCTTGAACTCTTGCAAGAGAATGTCATTGAGGGCGCACGCCTTGTTTCCTTGCCTAGCTAGTGTCTACAAATAGCAGAAAGATGTATATGAAGTCTCCTACTCGGCAATTTTGAAGATGTAGACTTTCTCGTTCATTAGCTAATAAATTGATGTTACAATCTAGGGTTAATAAGAGAGAGGGAGAAATCTACAACGATTGGAGCTTAATTTTTAATAGTAAGCTGCTAGCTTTGTGGGTTCTTAAATTCGAAGCTTTCTTCAACAGTGGGTTAACCAACTCTTCAAATCTTCAAATACTCCTAGAGATGGACGTCGTAGTAAGGAGACAAGGACATTCTGCTAGCATTGTGGTGAAAGGAGATGATAGAATCGGTAGCATCCTCTAGAGGAGTGAATAAACGATATATATATGAAAAAAATAAAAACTGTTTTGCACTACAAGAAATTTGTTATTAATAATAGAAAAATAAATATGCAAAAATATTATCACATATAGATCAAACAAAGAGACCATGTTATCCAAAAAAATACATGATTTACGTGGTTTGGCACACTTGCCTACATCCACACTGTCTTATATTGATCAAAACAATTCACTATTATAGAAAAATATTATAATATTGTATATATATATATATATATATATATATATATATATATATATAAAAGTAATATCACCCTTGCATAGTTTCATTTAGATACTCTCGTATGGAGGATAAATTAACCTCATACAGAAACACAACTTTCACATAAAATGTTCTCACTTCTTTTTTTTAAAGAATATTCTCACACACTCATCATTTTTACTTTTTAAAAAGATAGAGAAGAACCTAAGAAAGAAAATGATGATGAGTATACCAATTTATCACAAAAATAAAATATAGTATCATGTAAATAACAACAAGAAAAGTACGTATTAGAATGAAAATCGTTTCACTTTAGCACTTGAGCACTAGAGCACATCACTTGCATAACTCTCTTCATTTTGATAAATAAAATACATGGAAGCTCTCTAAAATCTCACAAACCTCAATGGTATTTACACCTGTATTCAGGGCCTCCACGCTCTAATCACGCTACAATAATTGAAGTAATGTCAAAGACGGAAGTCATTTCTCTGAAGTGATAGATCTAAGTATTTCTCTGAAGTGATTACTCTAAGACAAGTTTAGGCTATAAAAATCTTAATGTAATATGAAAGGAATGCTGGATGATCATCAGAGTCAACAAGCTTTGTATTTTTTTCTCTTTCTTTTTATATTGGACTTCTATCTAAGCCCTTTGAGTTCTAGTGAAATCTTTTTTTCTGGCTCTCAGGTAGATATAGGAGAAGCTATTCCTGAATTACCTTACATATTTGTATATTATTCTGGATGATTCTTGTCTCCTCTGCGCTAGTGTTTAGAGCTGGAAACGTTGCGTACTGCTAATTCTCAGGACTCCGTCAGAACATTGTTTCTGATAGTGTTGCTCTAGTTATAGACTTTTAGGTGATTTGCTTCCTATATGGGGAGAAGGGAGGGGCGAACCCAGGCCAAAGTGCATTTGCAGGACATTGGTCCTCCATATCCGAAGGGCCCCTCATATAAAGAGAGTTGGGTTGACTTCTTGCGCCTGTAGGAAGATCGGTGTGATCTCTGCATTCCCCATTCTTCGCCAGATCTCACCGCTGGGCGATCCGGAAAGGATGAGTTGAAACCCACTAATTATTTCTGCAAGGCCAACATTTTTACCTGGAGAACCAGTAAAGACTTCTGCCACAAAGAAAGATTGCGATAAGCCCAATGAAAGGAGTTGAATTTTCAATTTGTTAACACAACTTTTTTTCAAGCGCGTCACCTTAAGCTATGCCAAGGAACACAATCAAATATTTTCGATGTTTTTGGTATCAAATTAAGAGAACTGTTATCTGCAGTGCATTATACATTAGAGGTACGGTACCCCAATCATGTTGGTATGTTTTTTTTAATGTATAAAGCATGCCTATAACTTCTTCATGCGCCTACATGTTCTAAGACCACATTATTGTCCAGATTATTCCTCATTGGCATGGATGTTCATGGAAGAGGAGACTGGAGGAACATCGCCAAGAACTTTGTACTGACAAGAACAGCAACTCAAGTGGCAAGCCATGCCCAGAAGTTCTTCAAACGCCAGCTCGAATTAACGCAGAAGCCCCGCCATAGCATCCACGACTTCAAAACTTTAGGCTCAAGCTCTGCATCATCACCAAGCAATCTTATTAGTGTTTATGATCTTGTCAAATGGGACAAGTCCCCAGCTCACTCCACAAACAAGAGAAGGAAATACTCATCTTCCATCTCCAGTACTGTAGAGAGTAAAACAGTGTCTCGTGATCATGTGGGTCTTAATATGCTCAGTGTGGAGTCATCTGACGTGATGAACTTCAGGGGAGCATCTTCTGATAGATCTGATAAAGGCAACACGCATGGTGGAAGAGCATTTTGTTGTTGGTGATCTCATGGCAGAAACAGATTACTTCCATGATTTTGTTGATATTCAGTCTTTAGGCATGTGGTAGTAGTTCTGAGAATGTAAAGCAGAACAACACTGTTATGACAGATGTATATTATACGCATATATGATAACCCAATTATCTCTTAAACATCTCCAAAAACTACTGTTATAGAATATAAAATTATGAGTTAATTATTGAAAAAATTTTATAGTTGATTCCTACTTTTACTTTAGTTCATAGTTTTTAAAAAAAAAAATTGATAGATTTCTACAGCTTACCTAATATTAAAATGAAGTTTATTCATAATTATTATTAACAGATTTTAAATTTATCATTCACACTTCTTCAAATTTTTGAAATTTTTTTTTAATCTGTCATCACCCCACTCTTCGGTCTCCTTCCCTTCACTGTTGCCGTCCTTTGAGGAGAGAGAGAGAGAGAGGGGAGGGATCTCACTTATGGTGGCGGGCGAGAGAGAAACGGGATCTCTCTTATGGTGGCGGGCGAGAGAGAAACGGGATG
This sequence comes from Apostasia ramifera, assembly GCA_019297695.1. Classification (NCBI taxonomy): domain Eukaryota; kingdom Viridiplantae; phylum Streptophyta; class Magnoliopsida; order Asparagales; family Orchidaceae; genus Apostasia; species Apostasia ramifera. The sequence goes on from JAEMOT010001210.1 coordinate 65,122, forward strand.
GGGGCATGCTTGCCTCCCTCGAAAAGATGATATCATGACCAAAAGTTTTAAGTTGGAACCCCAGTGATCAAATTTTTCTTGAGAATAAATTTTAAATCATGAAAATAATCTTTGAATACCCAAGATGTCTTTTTTCCCGAGAATTTTTGGAAAATTTTCATAATATTTCTTAAAGTTTCTCTATTGATCTAGATCTTCAGATGATCAAGTGACATCATAATAAACATAAAAATACAAGAAATAAATTTTTTAGAATATTGAAATTCATATCTCATAACGGGATATTACTTCATATGAAATATACAATTTTAGTTGTATAAACGGGAAAAAAAGTAATCTAAGATAGTCATATAATAATAGTAATAATTTATTACTATCAGATATATTCCCCTTCATTTATCTACCATCTCAAATATTATGTACCGTTTCACATAAATGCACACGATAAATTTGAGTAAGAGTAATAAAACATAATTGAATGACAATGAGACATTTACATATTGGATATTATATACACGCAAAATAAATTTTTTATCATAAAAAATTAATTATTATATATATATTACATTATTTTATGCAAATTTTATATGTTTCATGCATAATATATGTTTCACATTTCTATTCTCTACATGGTTTCAAAAATCGGACCGGACCGGCCGGTTCAACCGATTTGACCCCGGTTCGATCATTGAACCTTGAACCTTTCAGTCTACCGGTTCTGAAGCCGGTCCGATTTTCAAAACTTTGATTCTCTATCTTTTTTAATAAAGTTGTAGGGGTTTCTCACTGAGTTCAATGGCTGGCATTATTTGAGGTGCTCGATCGTGTAATGCGTGAGTGACGCATTAAAGATTGTGATGACCTATGCACAGATGTAGTTAGGGAGAGTGAGGAGAGGGTTTTTGAGGGTTGTGAAGGAGATGGTGCTAAGGGGGCGTTTGGTTCGATGTTATCTTGATGTCATGATATTTAGATGTCATCTTTTGATTGATAATTTTATAATTTTTTAGAAGATTATTTAAAAATGTCTTCAAACCAAACAACTATGTTCTTTAGATAACATAATATAACGTAATATCAAAATAATGTTGAACGAAACACATTCTAAAAGAAATTCGATCATATTAGAGGGTTGGCTTTAGCAGGAATAGCGGCGAAGCCACAGGCGATGGTAGAGGTCAACACATATGTCTGTTGGAGGTTCTGTTGGAGGTGATGACAAAGTGATCAAGCTGATTTGAAATTTTAATGACATATTTGGTAAATAGATATAAAAACAAAACAAAATATTTCGTCGAAGATGTAGACGTCATGTGAAATATATAAAATTATTATAAAATTGTGTGATACATATTGTAAGTCGTGCAACATATATTTTTTTTAAATATGTTTCTGTCTGGTTGGTATCTAAGTTGGTCACGATCATTAAAAATTCATATATATATTTTTTATAAAAATGTTAATTTTATTTCTCATTTTATATATATATATATATATATATATATATATATATATTAAAAAAAAGTTCTATATTTTTTTATAAAAANAAAAAAAATAAAAAATTAGTTATGACTAATTTAGGCACCAACTAGATAGAAGAATAGTCTCTAGTATGTAAATGTTTTATTTGCTTGTTCACTTTGAGATGTTCTAAGTTCAAAATTTTAAATATCTAATCTAAGCGTTTTTTTAATATGAATTTGAATTTTTATGAAAAAATGTAATTTTCTCTAAAATACTATTTTTACACTATTAAAGTTTATTTGTTTAGCTAAGTTAAAATTAATTAAATTAATTTAAATCATGTAAATCACAATATACATAAAATTTAGGGACATTTACATTGTGAACACAGAAATTAGGCTAATTTACTGATTTCATCATAAATCTCAAAATATTACATATATCACATCTAAAATAGCTATTTTTTCGTTTTTCATATCCTGCAGTAAATTCTATCAGAAGATTTAACTATAGTTAAATCTCAACAAAATCTCACTCATTGATCACATCATTTAACCATCGACCTTCATGTTAGGGCACTGCGGAGCTGCATTGGTTCCGGCGGTAGCGTATTCACGCGATGCGACAGTATATTCTCACGAGGCAATAGCGTATTCACGCGAGCATCACTCTTCTCACAAGGCGATAGCGTATTCACGCGAGCATCACTCTGCTATTTGCATCTTCTTCTTACGCGGGAAGCTTCAGAGTTCTGTCGCTGCCGGCCTTAGAAAGGTCGGATGCCCGCGTAACAAGAAGACGCAAGTAGCAGAGTGATGCTCGCGTGAATACGCTGTCGCCTCGCGAGAATACGTTGCTGCCTCACATGAATACGCTGCCTCCTCTCGTGAATACGCTGCCTTCGGAACCAATACAGCTCTGCGATGCCCTAACATGAAGGTCGATGGTTAAATGATGCGATCAATGGCTGAGATTTTGTTAAGACTTAACTATGGTTAAATCTTCTAATAGAATTTACTGTAGGATGTGAAAAATAAAAAAAATAGCTATTTTAGATGTGATAACTGTAATATTTTGAGGTTTACGGTGAAATCTGTAAATAAGCCCAATTTCTGTATCTACCATATAAATGTCCCTAAAATTTAATATTAAAAATTAATTTTATTTTATATTATATATATAATTTAATGTGAAAATTGATTTTATTTTGTACTCTATGCATGTACTAAAATAATAAATGACTTATATTACATGTGTCATATATCTCAATATAATAATTAATTTTATTTCACATTATTAATAATTTTTAATGAAAAATATCCTTATAAAAATTTTATTTTAATTTTATTAATTTTTTTTATTAATAATTTCATTAAAATTAATTTTTACAAACAGTCCCAAATGAATCAAAAAATTAAAAGAACAGAAATTTCATGTTTCGCACAACTAATGATCTCTTGAAGGTCGTGTCAACAATAACAATTATGTTTTAATTCTACCAGGTGAAATCGATTACATAAATTTTTTGTTTCTATAATATTTTATCAATTAATAAATTTTTATATAAGTCTAACTACTGTGTAAAATTATTTTTTATATTTTTATTATATTTTTTAAAATTTTTATATATAAGCAGAATTTAATGGCTCTATTTTTCTATTTGGTGATTCTCTCTCTCTCTCTCTCAAAAAAAAAAAAAAAAAAAAAATCTCTCGAAGGGCAGTGTTACAAGAGATAGCAGCGCCAACGGTAAACACAGGCTGTGTGTTGGAGAGCGAATCCTTCATAGAGAAGGCGAAGCGGGGAAGAGTCGTCTTGGTGCGAGCTTTTTCTTCCCCCTCGCTGAAAACCCTAACTCGATTCCTCACAACATCTAGGTCGTCAGAGCACTATCTCATGATTAGGGACGGCAGATATTTTGGAGGCATTCGACTCGTCCTTCTCCTCCATCCTGATTCGGTGGATTTTGCTGCATTGTAGGTGTTGACATAAGATGTAGGGGATCCCAAGAAACACCGAAAAAGAGAGAGAGCCCCGAAAGACGGCGGCGCGCAAATGGCTAAGCCTGATGATTAAGGTTTCATGCTGCTTTGTCGGCCACTGGAGGGACCGGAACCAGTGGGTGAAGAGCTTGTCTTCTTGGGGTCCGCGCCTTATGGGAACTTGTAGCGGTTGGAGCATGCGGGTCCTTGGTTTGCGCAATTGGAAGAAGCATGCTGCATTGGAAACGGTGCAGCCAGAGCACGCTGACAACGATAGATATAGCTGAGAAACATTGTACCCGATGTAGCTGAGAGAGCTGGAAATATGTCACACCCCAATTTCTTATAGTCTTTTGTAATTAATACATATACACGAACTAGACCACAATAAATCAGGATTGTAACGTTGTGATAAAGAGGACAACTAAAGTTAGCTAGAAATAATAGAACTAATAAAAGAAAATTAACATCAAATATTTAGAATCAATCACCACAAGTCTCTATCATAAGTAGAGATACTATCATCTAGGTCAATATCGAAAATAAATCTCATCATATCAGCTACACCATTCAAATGTTCATGATTAAAAACAAACTAAATAAAATATAATATCCTAGCTCATTCTATGGTTTCTCTCTATCACGAATCCCTTTCTCTTGTGCATCACTTAGTCCTGCAGTACCTACCATAAAAATGGCGTCAGTCCCAAACAACATGGACTGAGAAGGCGAACTCCGCCTACCAGTTAAAATAAGATACATCGAACAAGTATGCAATCACAATTTTACATAATATCTTATGTACACGATCAATTGTACCATAATGATACAATTAGATATCACAAAGATTCATGAACATGTATCAAGTACAGAAATAAATAAATAGTGCATATTTTTAATTATCACATATCATTACTTTAAGGACCCTGAAATACTCATAATGTCACTTCCATTGTCTTTATCACCTCGTGGCATTTTCACCTCAAGGATTTTATCACCTCGTGGAATTTATCAATTCAAAGTCAATGTCACCTCAAGGTCATTGACAATCAAATCATAGCTCGAGCAGGCAGGAGTGACTATCATGAGATTCCTAATATTTAAATTATATGTCTAATTTTTATATCTATCATTTCATTTAAAAGTATCCAAATATCACCATCACAATTAGAATTTGCCAATTTTTTACCTATATGTTGTTATTGGCACTCATCTAAATTATAATTATCTCTGGGTAAAATAAACTTAATCGCCACATCACAATAATTATAATAAAATAAATCAAATATCTCTTTAATCATTCATTGTATTTCCTGTATGAATATACTTAATATTTTAATAATTTTCTTATAACAAATTATAATATTTATATATATATATATATATATATTTATTTATATATACATTTATAATCACGCTGTTCGATAATTCAAAGGCACACATGAAATTATAATTTATCTATTATTCTATTACATCTTATCATGCATCTTTGCCGATACATAAATTTCAAAGAATTTAATATAATTATTATTAACTCGAAGAAATCAGTAAATAACTTATCATATGTGTATTTTAACAAAATAATTACAAGTTAAATTTAATTTTGAATTTATATACGAT
>JAEMOT010001210.1:71570-81626 GCA_019297695.1 Apostasia ramifera
TTATATATATATATATATATATTTATTTATATATACATTTATAATCACGCTGTTCGATAATTCAAAGGCACACATGAAATTATAATTTATCTATTATTCTATTACATCTTATCATGCATCTTTGCCGATACATAAATTTCAAAGAATTTAATATAATTATTATTAACTCGAAGAAATCAGTAAATAACTTATCATATGTGTATTTTAACAAAATAATTACAAGTTAAATTTAATTTTGAATTTATATACGATAAGCATCATTGTACGCCTACCTCTTATTCACCATGACGAAATCTCTGACAAATTTTCTTAGAATCCTCGCCAAAATCCTCCGAATCTCCCCTCCTTAGGCTTCGGAACGATCTATCTTCACGTTGTCGACGANTACCTATATGTTGTTATTGGCATTCATCTAAATTATAATTATCTCTGGGTAAAATAAACTTAATCGTCACATCACAATAATTATAATAAAATAAATCAAATATCTNTGACCACGGGAGAAAATTTTGCAAAATCGCCTTAATTTCTTCTCCTCCTCCCCTCTTCCTTTGGCCAAACACTCCCTCTCTCTCCTTAGGGCCGGCGGTTACCAAGTACGGGAGAGACAAAACGGTAAAAATATTTCTTTCCTTAAATCTCTCCATATTTTAGGCTCTTAATTAATTAATTAATTAGATTACTAAAGACTAAATTGCCCTTTCTTCGTTATTAGATTCCAAGTTATTTTAATGGGCTATTTAGTAAGCATATTTTAGGCTCCTAAAGGATAAGGATGAAAATTTATAATAATTAATTAAATTAATTCCTCTTTAATACTTATCCGAATTTCAAATGAATTCAAATTAATTATTATCCTAAATTAATTAAATATAATAAATATAACAAATCGAATTTAATTTTTTTTTTAAATTAATAAAAATACCTGAGCGTTACAAAATATCAGTCATGCAGGATTTTTGGAAGGCTCCAAATCTCACTCACGAGGTTTGGACGGCTCCAAACCTCACTCACGAGGTTTGGTCGGCTCCAAACCTCACTCACGAGGTTAATGCATAAGATAGAGGAGCGCCACATGTATGGCAGTGATGCAGTGCTGGAGCCACATGTCAACATCAGCCCCCCGCATGCTGGGGCGCAAACATTTATGTGAGTCCTAGCATGCGAACCATGACACTGGTGGACGCGCTGCTTGAGATCTGCATGGATAGTCAGGGTGGTGCCCTCTTGCTGGCACTCTTGCCTCCATGATTCCTACAAGGAAAGAGGAAAGAGCAAAGTTAGAGAGATGTCAGAACAGAATAAGTGAGCTTACTCTGAGGATGGACGAGCAGGCCCAGAGCCATCTCTGTTATGGGGAGATCAGTGGTATACTCCTTTTCGCATATCTGTACATAAAAGAAGTAATGATAATAGTAGTAGAGGTCCTGCCTAGGAGGAGTTATCTGACCCAATGCCAAAAGAGCTTAGATCGTCTGAAATATCGTGGAGATGTTTGTTCTTGAGGCATAGGCTGACCTCCGTTGGAGCAGATCCTAGTGGGAAGCGAAGGCACTCTACTTAGGGGGGACCTGTATCATGAGTAGATAGCAGGGACTGCCCTAAGGTTACGAGCAGGCCTTCTGAGCTTCCGCTAGCCAGATGGACTTATGGAAGGGTTCCATATATAGGTAGGAGACCCCGCCTGCTAGGCGTAACAAGGCTCGGTAACCTTCGTAAGTAGGAGTGTGAGTATAATGAATCATCGTGAATGAGGCGCGAGAACTTTGGGTACGATTTTTGAGAGTTTGAGGTTAGAATCATACCTGTCGCACGATGCTTGAAAAAGATGAGCTAGTCGCGCTTTAGACAATACCTCAGTATGAACATTACATAAGAATGTGATTCCAGAAAGCCAGGATGCCGAAAACGGCCGGAACGGAGCAGAAAGCGGCATCAAAGTCAAGAGATCCAAAGAAGGCCTCAGGCCCATATTGAGGGGTCCCCTGGTGGGAAAAATCCTGACTAGGAGGATGGGAGGAGCCAGAGGCCTGAGCAGAGGGAGTTCTCGGAGTAAGGGGAGCCCCCCTCTGCTCCTGAAGACGAGGAGAGGCGCCCGCCGCAAACGGCTGAAAGAGTGCTGGGGTTGCTGCGACAGGCAGAGATAGGCGCGGAACCGCCGCAATCGGCCGGAACGGAGCAGAATCCGCCGTGACCGGCGGAAAAGGTGCAGGAACAGCTTCGGTCGGCGGAGCAGGAGTCGCCGCAACCGGCAGGAGAGGCGCCGCCGCGACCGGCGGCAGAGGAAGCACTGCTGCACAGACTGGCTGGGTCTGTCTAAGGATCACAGCCTGTTGGGCCATGAGGCCAGTGACCAGATCAGTAAGGTTCTCCAGCATCCCTTGGAGTTCTGAGACGCGAGTACCCTTGAAGGAGGAAGCGGATCCGGCGCGACGCCGAGACGTAGAAGCAGAGGCTTCATCACTCGGCGCCCTGATAGATGGCTCCTCTGAGTGCATGCTGCGAGCCGCGGAGTTGGTTCTGTGCATTCTGACCACCATCTTCCCAGAGTCTCAATGAAAGCACCAGAAAGATGTTAATGTAGGATGTAGGGGATCCCAAGAAACACCGAAAAAGAGAGAGATCCCCGAGAGACTGCGGCGCACAGATGACTAAGCCTGATGGTTAAGGCTTAGATGAGAGAGAGCATCCAGAGCAGCACAAAGAGGTTTAAGGTGGTTCAGGGAGGAAATCCCTTACATCCACCGAGCGATCAACGAAGAATTTTCACTAATGGAAAGAGATAGCCATGAAGGCTAATACAAAGAGCTTACAAGAGGAAAAGAGAAAGAAGAAGAAAGGGAGAGCTTTTCTTATTCTCAAACTCCTGTTTTATAAGAAGTGATAGAGGAGAGGTTCTGCTCTTCTTAGGGCCAGTCCTCCCTGGTTTCTCCTCTTTCTTGAAGCTTTATGCAAGGATATTTGTAGGCGGGAGATGGTGCAGTTTTATCCTAGTTTTCCGGAAGGAAAGGACATAAACAAATCCTGGACCCATGCTGTTTTGTCGGCCACTGGAGGGGCTGGAACCAATGGGTGAAGAGCTTGTCTTCTTGGGGTCCGCGCCTTATGGGAACTTGCAGCAGTTGGAGCATGTGGGCCCTTGGTTTGCGCGACTGGAAGAAGCATGCTGCATTGGAAACGGTGCAGCCAGAGCACGCTGACAGCGATAGATATAGCTGAGAAATATTGTACTCGATGTAGCTGGGAGAGCTGGAAACATCAGTCATGCAGGATATTTGGAAGGCTCCAAACCTCACTCACGAGGTTAATGCATAAGATGGAGGAGCGCCACGTGTATGACTGTGATGCAGCGCTAAAGCCACATGTCAACAGTAGGCACCAACGTACTTCTAATCAAGTAATTTGCCTTTTTCTCTCTTCTTTAGGGTGGGTTTTTGCGGACTTGTTTTCTCATTGGTTTTCTTGCTCGAGGATAAACGACTAATGATATCGTGGTGTTTTCAGTGGTGCTGGAGGAGGTCAAGAATAAGTACCTGGCTTTGTTCTCTCTGTTTGCTTCGATTTCTTTACAATTTTGCGTTTTAAGAAAGCCGCCAAATTGTGGAGGAGATGGTTGGAGAGATTTCTGATGACAGCAATGAGGGGGGCATGCTCACCTGCTAGAACGCTCATATTCCTTCGTATAACTGGGTAACGAACAACTTCTACCCATTACCTAAATGGAGGTTTGCTTAATTCATTAGTAGATATGTATGTGTAGGATGCTCAAGCTAAAATTTAAGTAGATTTTCTAAGATTGAACACTGTGATGTTTATGTATCATAGTTTTTAGATATGTAATATTTCTAATATTTGAAAACTTCATTTTTATGCTTTAAAAGGTGTGATTGAATGTTGGTTGATCTGATTTCTTATTCTTGAAAGCTATGTGAAAATACATTGGCTCGGTTGTTTATTTATGCAAATTATTATTACTTATTTATTGATTGTATTGCTTCTTTTTCTTGAAATGTGGTCTTGACCTTTTGTAAATCAACTATAAATGGAACAAAAGTGCATCAAGTTATATCCTCATTGAGGATATTGAAAAAACCAGTAGGAAGGAGCATTCCTTTCTCCCATCTTTCTTGGAGTTGCAGAATTCCATCGCCACCGGCCTCTTGGAAGCTCCGATGCTGCCTGGCGATGGTCGCGTAAGAAGAAAAGGGTAAAAGGATGAGTGCGATGCTCGTGTGAATGCATCGCTGCCGGCCTCAGTGCAGCTCCAAGCGCAATGCCCTAGCCGATAGATGAAACCATGGTTCTCTTAAGATGAAATGGGGAAGAGGAAGAAGAAGAAGAGGGTAATGATGGATATGAAATTATCTCACTTGCAGCTTCAGAGTTCTGTTGCTGCCGGCCTTAGAAAAGTCTGATGCCCGCTCGCGATGCCCACGTAAGAAGAAGATGCAAATAGTTGAGTGATGCTCGCGTGAATAAGCTACCGCCGGAACCAATGCAGCTTCGTGATGCCTTAACATGAAGGTTGATGGTTAAACGATGCGATCAATGGTTGAGATTTTATTGAGATTTTGTTGAGATTTAACTATGGTTAAATCTTCTGATAGAATTTACTCCAGGATGTAAAAAATAAAAAAAATAGCTGTTTTAGATATGATATCTGTAATATTTTGAGATTTATGATGAAATTTATAAATTAGCTTAATTTCTGTCTCCACCATATAAATATCCCATTTCTTTTTCAGTTGCACTTATGGAGAATACACAATCACTTATTTCTAACGAATTCCACAAGAGATTCACTTGCTGCTTGTCCCTCTGGTTGAGTTTTTCCATATTTCGAAAAAGTTATGTGCTTTGACAAAGCTTAAATTTTTTTTTAGAATTTTCATTCTTTTTCAAATGCAAAACAAACACACTATTTACTTCAAAAACAAAAAAAAAAGTAAACAAAGTTTTTATGATTCATATGTCAAGTAAATTATAGCAAAATAATGGCAGGAGGATCTTATTTAATAATGTTTTTTGTTTATCTTTCTTATTTAATAAGATTGTAATTGATGTAGTTGTAATTTTATTTCTTGCAGCTGTACTATATGAAATAAAATGATAAAAATAAATAGATAATATTAATCTGACTAGAAATGAATATTTTTTAGATATATTTATCACTATATATCACTTTTAAAAGAGATATATATCTAAGTTTTTTATATTATTTATATACAAAATGAAATATTTAATTTTTTTTCTACATTTCTTAAAGATTGTCATTAAATATATACATATATTTTTTGAAGGAATGTATATATATTTATTTATTTATATGTGGACATATATATGTTATATAACGTATTTAAATATAAGATAAATATATGTGTGAATAATATAAATTTAATATGAAATATAGAAATTTTTTGATAAATATAATTTTAAAATTTATAATTATCCATCTTATTTTCAGGATGACCATTCAAAGAAGAGAGATAATCTGAATTAGTTTAATACGAGAGGCGGCGCATACAAACTAATATTTTTAAATATATGCGAATGTCCGCGTACGTCGTTTTATGCGAGCGACAAATCTGGCGAAAATCCCTGAACTATAAACTCACGGTTTTTGGCCATTTTTTGGAAGAAAATTTCCCTGAGTTCGCATAGAATTATCTATGCGGAACTATTCACGATTCTGTTGTTGAAACTTTTATGCGACTTTCTTGTATCTTCCGAGGAGTAAAAAAAAAAAAAAGAAAGAAAAGGGCAAACCCTGAAAATCCTGCTCGCCGCCGTCCTGCTGTCGCCGAGAAAATCCCAAGCCTCCCCGGCAAAACATACTCGCCGGCGGCGAACACTTCTCTACGCATTCCAATATATAATTTTCGTTGGATCCCAATTGGCTCCAGATCAGCGGTGTCATCCTCCCCCGAGGAGCCATGAGCTAACTGCTTGATCTGCAAATTGACGGTAGGGTTTGAGGAAGTAGAAAAGATTTTGATCCGAAATTTGGGAGCTTATTTTTATCTTCTGAATTTATTTACTTTTTCACAGCAAGATTTTGAAATTTCCTTTTTTTTTTTTATGGTGTTTCTGTTTCATTTTCACTTACATTTTTTATAATTTCAAGATATTTAAGCTTCATGAAATTAGTGAATTTTAGATTGATCTTGATCCAAACTGAAGTAAAATGAATGAAACTGATAGTGAAACTTAAAATTACGCTTCAAAAATTGAGATTATAATAATTGAAATTTTTTTTATGGCTAAAATTTAGTTTAAATTTTAGTTTGCATCCTTGTAATATAAATATAAAACTTCCAAGTAGAGTTAATAACAAGTCCGAGTGCATGCAAATTTGTCTCAACTTCAACTCAAAATTTCTAAGTGTAAGCCGACCGACTAAATTTGATTTCGCGTTGAATTGAGATTCATTTTTAATGTTATTTTTTAATTTAAATATTCATTTTACATAAAATATATATTATATATTTATTCACTTAAATTTATATGTATTATGTATTTATTTACGCACAAATCTCTTAAATATATATTATATAACATATTTAAATACATAAAATATCTTTATATATAATATCTAAAAAGCTTATATAAGTATCAATGTTAAATCGATTGTGTTATATTAATTTTATTTCAAATTAATTGACTACAAATCTTAAAAGAAGCGACTCGAATTCGAATCAAATAAATTGCAAATAAAATTTATACTTTACTCACCCTTTAATTTGAAGTGACAACTATATTTATTGTTGAAATTGAATTACACAATCTAAAAATTTTGATCATTACATATGACATAATTGCTTACAAATAATTTATTTTTTTAAATATATATATATAATATAAATTAAAAAGCATCACTATCTTGCATATTGCTTAATAACTAAATTATAATACTCTTTTGAATAATTAAATCAATAAGATAAAAAATTAAAATAAATATAACTAGATCTCTCATTAATTGATTTTCATTCCATAAGCATTATACCTGTTTTAAAAATGAAATAATAGCAGGAGCTGAATTACATAAATTTTAATCCAATTATCACCACACATTAATATAAATACCCAATCAAAATCAAATAAATGTTTCATAGTTTGACCTTAAAAAAAAAGTTAGCCATAGTACTAGAAGATCTCACACAAGAATTACTATTACTATGAGATTCAAGTGGGACAGCAAAAAGTTACTGTCCAAACTTTAAGGAAGAACCGTACACTATTACCTTATCGTGTTGCATTAAAACACCCTAACACGTGAAAAAATGTGTCACTATAAATTTAAAGTCCTTTATTCACTTCAAACATAAGAAAACTTCTAAAACTCTACAATCTTATATAAAAAAAGAAAAGAAAAGAAACTTTACAATCAACATCCTAATCAAATTTTACTAACTTCTGAGTAAGTTTAATAAGTGGAGTAATTTGAAAAAAACCTTTAACGATCGCCCAAAAAAGTCCTGACTTTCGACATACGTGTCAATCTGAGCCATTCGACAGAAGCCAAATGAACTAACATTCTCTCAGCACTTACAACATTGGATAACCAAAACTAATATTTAGATAATTTTGCATACAATTATTTCTCTTAGCTTCTAAAACACTACACACAAATGCTCATATATTCTTCATGGCCCATCAAATAGAAGTATTTCATCATCAATGAAACAACAACAAATTGATCCAGATGTGATTGAAACACCAAATTTATAAGATTCATAAAAACTGCAAGAGCATTCATTAGACCAAAAGATAATACTAAGTATTCTGAACAGCAGTACCCGATCTTAATTGCTTCATATATATATATATATATATATATATATATATATATATATATGTTTATGTCTACCAAGAAACTGATCAACAAGAAATCAGTCCTAAATAAAATCAGCTCGTACCATACTCTGCATGTTGAGTTATGGAATTACTTATTCATAGGTCAGCATTTAACAGCAGTTATTCTACAGTGACAACGTGGCCTCTGGTCAATTCTTAAACTGTAGCATCACAATTAGTAACCATAAAAAAGACTCAGATCTGCAGAATTGTTTGCAGCTCTGAGTTGCAGTTCAAATTCCAAAAAAATCAGAAGAATTAAAACCTCAAACTTACAAAACATCACCATTGCCATCATCATCAACACCGAAGTCTCAAAAACATTTCCTTCTCATTCCTCAGCTTGAAGCGATTCAGTCGTGACAAAGCAATCTCCTGGGAAACCACAAACAGTTTAATAACAAAAAAAGGCATCTGTTGAAGTGAATACCTAAAAATATTACTAGCAACAAGATCCGTATCAAAACGTTGAGTATCAAAAGCCCCGTTCATTGATTCCTTAACAATATACGTGTAAAGAATCTGGTTATTCCCTCTACTTCGGTCTACTCGTCCAGTTGAAGAAATTCAAGTAAAAAAGGACTAAAGTGAAGTGCATGGAGAAGGCAGTCCACTCAAACAAGAAAGTCAAGACATAGCATCTCAAATCGCATACCTTCGATAAAACTGTTGTTTCGATTGTCGACCAATTGCATCTTTGAAGGAGAAAAGCAATCCCCTAAAGTCAGGTCTAATTAAGCCCGTACCATACTGTGCAATCAACAAGAAAATAGCAGGCTGATGCAAACTAGCCTTTTGAAATCAACCTACTTACAACAAAAGAAGCAAGCCACATATGTCGATGACAAGGATGGCAACTGTTAGAACCTTCTCTAAACATCACTTCCCAAGTCGAAGAGCAGCTCAACAGCCCCAAGTCGAAGAGCAGCTCAACAGCAGCTCCTTGCCAAACAGCTGTTCAACAGCAGCCCCACGTCGAAGAGCAGCTCAACAGCAGCTCCTTGCCAAACAGCTGTTCAACAGCAGCCCCACGTCGAAGAGCAGCTCAAAGAGCACACCAGATCGTACTCTCCGTACTACTATGTCAACTCAGCATTTAAGACAGTATGGGAGTCCACTCCCTAATCATCCTTTGTAGGAATAGGTGTCAGATGTGACAGACTACCTATTGTACCCTCTCCTCCCAAGGCTATAAAAAGGGGACTCAGGCTCTCTCAGAGGGGCCACTCTTTCTCCTCCCTCTCTCTCTCTTGTACCTATTTGGTCTCCCATTAGAGACCCTCAAGCTTTGTAATAGGAGATGGGATTAGTGGATTCAAATCGCCTGGACGACGTCGTGGTTTTCTCCCCGGACACTCGGGTTTCCACGTAAAAATCGCCGTCTCATTTCTCTCTGTGGTGGTGCATTTTTTGCATTAACAGTGGTGCCCTCACGCAGGACCGATACCTCACTACGTGAGATTCCCTTCTCTAAAACCCTCACCATGTGAGGTCCCCTTCTCTAAAACCCTTTCTCGAAGTCCCAGCTCATGGTCAAGCCAGCTCGGCGACGAGCAGTTAAGGGCAATCCCCTTCTCGAGGTCCCAGCTCACGATCATGACGCCTCGGCGACTGAGAGTCAAGGGTAACCCCATCTCTAAAACTCCTTCTCGAAGTCCCAGCTCATGGTCAAGCCAGCTCGGCGACGGGCAGTCAAAGGCAATCCCCTTCTCGAGGTCCCAGCTCACGATCATGACGCCTCAGTGACTGAGAGTCAAGGGTAATCTCTTCTCTAAAACCCTTCCTCGAAGTCCCAACTTACGACCATAGCAACTTGGCGACTGAGAGCCAAGGCTCAACCACCACGAGCTAAACGACTGCAGGGAGTAATCTCTTCTCTAAAACCCCTCGTCGAACAGCTCTCCTCTAACAACTCTTCTCTGCAACTTCCACGAAGCAGCTCAACCATGACGAGCTAACGACTACAGGGAGTAATCTCTTCTCTAAAACCCCTCGTCGAACAGCTCTCCTCTAACAGCACTTCTCAGCAGCTTCCACGAAGCAGCTAAACTATGACGAGCTAAACGACTCTTCCACGAAGCAGCTCAACCATGACGAGCTAACGACTACAGGGAGTAATCTTTTCTTTAAAACCCTTCATCGAATAGCTCTCCTCTAACAGCTCTTCTCAGCAGCTTCCACGAAGCAGCTCAACCATGACGA
>JAEMOT010001210.1:90129-141697 GCA_019297695.1 Apostasia ramifera
GTTAATATTAATAAAATTTCATAGGATTTTTTTTATGTTAATTTTGTCAGAAATATTATAAAATATATACTTTTTTTTATAAAATGTATAAATAAATATATTTTTTAATTAATTTATCCGATTGACCCGACCCGACCCAATTATCTGGATCCGGACCGGACTCGGACTGGATCCAAGGCCATCTAACCGGTTCCGGACCGGATCCGGAACCGGTTGGAACCGGACCGGACCGGTTCCAACCGGACCTGGAACCGGTGGAACCGGACCGAAACCGGTCCGGTCCGGTCCGGTAACCAGCCCTACCGTGAAGTGGCTAGGGAGGTAGTGGCCTCGACCTCCATACTGTCCTAAGAGCAACAAGTTGGGACCCATTGCAATGGGGGAGCCACTCAGGGGTTATAACCTTGAGCCACGAAACTCAATGAGAGAAGGGCATCGACCGTGTGGTACGCATGACAAACCATTGTCGATTAGCACCATAGCGGATAGTCTGTGGACAGGGTTGGGCTTTCTTAGCTTGGCGGGCACTAACCCCTTTAATCACTAGGTGAGAGCATTCATGTGCTTGAAGTGATCAACTAATGACTGCGCAACACATGGCCAAACTGCGGCATAAGAAGCGATGCGTAGATTATAGAATTCACTTCACGATTCCTAAGTTTTGAACGATTGCGAGTGATCATCCCTTGACAAAGGTATTCGGAGAGGTTGAAGAGGAAATGGCTCTATAGATGAATCCAATGATGGAGAAATTTTTGTCCTAGTTCAGGAAAAGGGATGCCCTACCATCTGCTAATGATGGCGAACTGAAGAAGGCGAGGGTGGAGGAGCCGTCGCCTTTGCAAGTAGGCAGAGTTAAGAAGCAGTCTAGGGAGTAGGCCTCTGGCATTACAAATGTCTCTGTTAGAGACAAGCAGTATCTTCTTTGCCACGTGGTCGAATTGTTGGGCCAGGCGACTGATTATGTGGACGATTCGCCCTCAAAGGTTGCAATAACTGATCTAATACAAGAGCAAAGTGGGAGGCTCCTGCTACAGCAAGAAAAGTCTTGGCGCTATTCTGAAGGTTTAAGATAGCGGAGATGGTAGACAAAAAGGTTGGAATAAAGGTAAGTAGGAAGAAGGTGAGTGGACAGCTACTAATGCCAATGAAAGTTGTGCTAACTAAGAGTCAACTCAAGGCTTTACAGCATGTCGGTGAGGATGGGGAAATGCTGATGACACCCTCGTCAGAAGCCAGCACTGGGAGTGCAAAGGTATGTGGCGACAATCCTAGGGGTAGATGGTGAGGAAGACAACCATCGTTGAGGGAAGCAAGAGGAATGATGCTTCCTCCAACGAGTCATTAGGGTCCTCCTCCAATGGAGGTGAGGACTCCATCGAAAAGGGGACCCTCACTACATATATGCCCTGAGTAAGCTAGAAGAGATCTGATAGAAGTTTGTCGCCAAATTGTCCGAGATCGATAAAACCCAGAAAGAGTCTTGCGATTGGATCCTTATGAGAAGATTGAACTTATAGTTGGGGGGGGGGGGGGGAGTTAAAGACCGTGGACACAATCGTGGCTGAGCCGAAGGAGATGACTCCTGTGATAGAACGCTCGACGGAGGGTGCAATGCAGATGCAAGCCAATCTCAATACAGTGTCAATGGCTCCTGTAAAGGCTCAGTGGAGGCGCAGTCAAGCTAACACCCAGTGGCAGAAAAGCATCAAGATGGCTAAGTAGTCTGCTGAAAAGATAGAAGCCAGCGAGAATACATGTCTATAGATACCAGAAGTGGGTTGCCTTAAAGGACTCTGAGTGATTCCTCTACGCATTCCATTAATTGCAAGTTGAGATAACCACCTATGCTGAGTAAATGAAGATGTGGAAGGAGATCAATCGGCTAAAGGACAATGAACTAGTGATCAAGGAGAGATAAGACATGAAGTGGAGCAGGGAAGCTATGCGTCACGAAAGCCATAGACTAAGCACTAAGTTAATGACTGCGAAAGACTATTCAAATCTACTCGAAGTGGAGGCCACCGCGCTAAGTATGGCGATGAGCCACAGCCGCGACTGGGCTAGCCAGTATGTTGCAAACATCGGGCAAGCGGTGAGGAGAGCGATGAAGATAATTGCTTGTTCTTTAATGATACGACCAAGTAAACCCAAGCAGCGTATGGCTCGATGTTAAGGGCCGTGAAAGTGTAGTCGCTATCGGAACTAGAGATCAAGTGTCCAGAGATCTTGCCTTTTACCAGCCCAAATGTTCTAGAGTGATTCTACCCTAGTAGTCAAGAATTATGGAATGACCAAGGAAGGCTAGAGAGGGGGGTTAGAATTGAACCCTTTCCTGACTTCTAGTTGAAGTCCATCCATTGTACGCCTTCCTTCAGCAAGAGAGGGGCGTTGAAGGTGCCTGTGAGACCCCTTTCCTACAAACTCCAAGAGGGAATCCTTACAAGTATATCCCCCACCAGTTGCCAGAGTAACAACAGGGTCCTTAAACTTTTTTCTTGTCACCATATCTTCAATCTATTTTTTGTATTCCAAGAGAGAATATTAGCAAAAAGAATGTAATTACTTTGTAGTATGAAAAACATACTTCTTTTTGATTGATTTTTGTGCCTTTTTACCGTGTTTAGCTCTTAGGGATACTCGAGATTAGCTTCTAGAAAGTACTTCCTAACCACGATAAGTAAGATCCCATGGAGAACAAACCTTCGACTAGGTAAATAAAGAGATGTGTACTTGAACCAAGATTTGTGTAGCCATGTTGCGTATTTTGCAAAGGTTGTGACAATTATTAGGCTCTGTTAAGGATGGAGTGAGCCCTTATAGTAAGTTTGATTGGACAGGAGGAATGATGATGCTTTGAGCATCATATCAATTGATATGAAGGTGAGGCCTACCTATCAGCATGACATGGCTACATATGACTCAGATTTGATTGATGGGAGCCTCTGGCATAGGAGTATAAGAGTGGGAACTAGGGTTGCCTTTGTCGTTCCCTCGTGCATCTATTTGTTCCTCTCCTCCTTCCCCTTGTGCGACTGTATCTTAAGCTTGTACAAAAGATAATAGGGAAGAAGGCAAGACCATGACGGGGCTTTCTTTGAAGTTCTTCGCTAAGTTCAAGGGCTACTAGCGGAGCTTGACGACAGAGCATAATGGGATGAACGCGAATTTTGCATTCCGTTTGAACCATAAGGTGAAAGTCCTTACAGCTAAGGAAAGAAGCAGGCCGAATAATGAAGAGGAGTGGAAGACGCAATTTCAAACAAGATACCCTTCACTATAAGCTCTAAGGGAAGGGGGGATATTAATGGAGCCTCTGAACAAGAAGGTGACAGTTTGGGTCAAGGATTGATAGTTGCCAAATGTTCGGATAGATATTTAGCTCAAATCGAAGTCGGCTTGAGTTTATTAAGCCAAGCTATAAGCCATGGTCGGATCAGATTGATTTGCTCGATCGTCATTTTTGTAAATATAAATAATATATTCAATCATTTATTATAATCATTTATTATTTATATATAAGTATGTGTTAGTTGTAATTAAATGTCTGTTAGTTGTAATTAACATATCTATTGTGTGATCTTATGCGTACAGTTAACTCAATTTTAAATCCTAGCAGAGGTATTATTTTTAAGAAAAAATTCAATTCTTGGAGAACTTGAGTTGGCTAAATCAAGGCTCGAGTCAACAAGAAGTTGAAATAAGTTAGCTCAAATTCAAACCTAATTGAGACCAGTCGAGCTTGAGCTGTGCTTAACTCAGCTTGAACTCGGATCTTTCTTACCCTAGACCTACTTGCCCCTAACCTATTAGTGATCAGCTAGAAGAGAGGTCAGGGCATGAGGAATGCCCCCTTAGAGCGGGGGAACAAGATAGGGGAGAGGCTTGGAAGCAAGGAAGGACCTTGTCAAGATGAAATGGGTACAACATCTAATGGAGGTACTGGATGATGAAGAGGAGCTTAGCACGGGGGGTCCCTTAGGATAGGAGTTGGTCCTATCCGAGGAAACACAAGGACTAAAATCAATTATAGGAAAAGCTGGATCCAACCCCCCATTCACTATAGGGAGTGCCCACAAGCTGACCAACTTTGGTGATTGGTTTGACAATGAGGTGAGGATGGAGATGCAGTCCAATAAATATAAAGAGTTTCACCTCCACCTCCCTCAAAAACTGTCGTCGACTACAAATGAAGTTTGCCATACCTCATGCAGGAGATGGTCAATATTAATATAAGATGAAAGGCTTTGGCCATGGGTCTTCTTAACTAGGGGCTTTTCTTCGAGAAAAGTATGGGACAAAGTGCTCAACCTGAGTATTGTTTTGAACTTGTCAAGCAAAGTATTTTGGGAAAAAGTGTTGATACTCAGAATCCAGCCTCAACCTCCTAAATGATAAGGTGGAAGAGTGTTTCAACTTCTTGAAGCTAGCATTTAGGAGGGTGAGGAAGAGGAAGACTTATGGACCAAGAGGCCAGCCCCACTGAATATAAATATTTGTAATTGAAATATACCTAAACTGTATGCCATAAATGAAATAAATGTTTGCAAATGAAATGCTTTCTTTGTATATGTGTGTGAATGGCATTGTTAAATCTAGGCACTAACTATAACATACGTATGCAATGTTTGTATGGTGCCAATTATAGTATGAGGCATTACTAGACTAGGTGCTCATAGGGCGCAGAACTAAGGAACCTGGGGGTGGGCCACACAGAGCATCACCACACAAAGTTTAGAATTTGGAAGTTAACGTAACATGGACAGGCAATAATGGACAATATGAGCAATGACTGTTTTGTCCGTATTAGGTGTGTAAAGGTTTAGGCCGCCAAATTGC
Source organism: Apostasia ramifera (assembly GCA_019297695.1). Lineage (NCBI taxonomy): Eukaryota > Viridiplantae > Streptophyta > Magnoliopsida > Asparagales > Orchidaceae > Apostasia > Apostasia ramifera. The sequence continues at coordinate 94,969 of JAEMOT010001210.1, forward strand.
ATGGCAAACCCAAAATGCTGAAGTTTCATTGAGCGCAAAACTTGAATGTCCTTTCCCCTGTGCCTAGGGTACGGACAGGACCAACATCATCATTATAGGCTTCTAGCGGCATGGGCCTTGTTCCAAAAGGCCCGTAGAGATCACACGAGGTATGGAATTTCTCTACCCAGTAAAAGATAGCCTATGCCAAGGGTATTGCTTCTACCCACTGGCAAAACAGTCAATTGCTAGCAACACCCAACGATATCGTTATGCAACCTAATGGCATAGGCCAAATGAAATCTGGACCATCACATGGCAAAGGGCCAAGAGAAATTGAATAGGTGTAGGTACCCTGCTGGTTGATTGATGAGGTCTGTGTACCGCTAAGGAGACATTCTGCACGTAGGCCTCGACATTGCGGTGAATATATGGTTATAAGTAACCTTGCCAAAGTATATGGGCGACAAGGCTGAGTCCGCGAGCATGGGTGTCGCACTCTCCAATATGGTCCTCCTTGATAGTGTATATAGGCGATAAGGATAAGTTGGTGAGCATGGGTGTTACGCTCTTTGATATGAACCTCCTTTTGAACTTCAATAGCTTCGTCTGAGCGAAGCACTGTGTGCGGGGCTACAAATAAAAATCTTGGTACAATTCCACATTGATGGGATAGGTACTTGGCACATCTAAGCATAACATCTCCGACCACATTCCAGTCTACTGGGTTTGCCCCGTCTCTTAAAAAGGTAATGATTTCATTCATTCAACAAGGTACCTACATCGTGTTGGTTACCTCTAGGATTTTGTAGCTGGGAAGGTCTAATACTAACTGTTGGCGGAAGTCAGAAACTTATATTATTGGTCAAATAGTCAGCTGTTCTATTCGCTTCACGTGGTATGTGAGTGATGTTGAATTCTTTGAAGTGGGAGATGGCCTTTTTGACCTTGTGGTGATATTTCTTTGGTTGTTTTCCCTAGCATTAAAGAAGCCTTTGACCTAGTTGACTACCAACAACGAGTCATTGTAGACTTGAAAGTAACCCACACCGACATCGTTAGTGGACTGTAGACCTGCATAGAGGGATTCATATTTGGCTTGATTGTTAGTGACTTTGAAGTTGAATCGAATAGAATGGTGAAACTTTACTTAAGAAGAACTGGAAAAAAGCATTCCCACCCCTTAGGATGTGGCACCTAAGGCGCCATCCATACGGTTCATGGAACGTGCTCACATTCATTGCGGCATAAACGTGCACAAGACGAAGTTGATGTCAAAATTCCCCAACTCAACGAACCATTTGAGTAGCCAACCGAAGACTTTTAGGCTATGCAACACTTGCAGGAGGGGTTATTAAGTTGACTATATGCACTTGATAATACGTTCGAATCTTTCTAGCAATGATGATGAGTGCCCATGAGTGTTTCTCCGAGACGGATATCTTGTTTACAAAGTCTGTTAAAAAAGGGCTTTAGTAGAACACTTGATGCTCGATGCCATCTTCTCGAACTAGGACAACAGAGATAATGGTGTTTGAATGCCCAACGTAATTGGATAGTGGTTCTCCTAGGTGAGAAGCGTTGAGCACAAGCAACATCATGAGGTATTTCTTGAAAGAAATGAAAGCTTCCTTGCACTCCTAAGTCCATTTGGTAGACTTATTGCCTCTCAAAACCTTAAAGAAGGATGGACACCATTCACCGGACTTGGAGATGAATTTATTGAGTCACGGAACGTGCTTAGTGAGATGTTGTATCTTAGGTGACGATATGTCCAAGATAGCTAAACTTTTGTCTAGATTGACTTCAATGCACTTGGTGGAAACTAGATAGTCCAAAGAACTTGTTCGACGAAGCTCCGAAGGTGCATTTCGTAGGATTTTAACTTCATCCTATACTTCCAAAAGTTTTCAAATGTCTCCTAAAGGTTAAGTGTTGCAAGTACGAAGAACTCTTCAACCATTATGTCATCTACATTAGCCTCCAAATTTCTGCTCCTTTATTCCTTTTGGTAGGCACCCCAGCATTCTTATGACCAAACAACATGACATCATAGGAGTGCCAAAGTCCACGATAAAGGTCATTTTCTCTACATCCTCTAGCGTTGTATTGGTTTGGGGGTATTCGGAGTAAACATCAAGGAAGCTCATGGCTAGCTGTCTCGCTCTCCATCAACCAAGGTGTCAATACAAGGCAAGGGATGAGTCCTTTGAGCATGCCTTGTTGAGTAGCATAAGCCTATGCATAGCCGCTATTTGTTATTGGCCTTCCTCATGCGAACGACATTAGCCAACCATTTTGGATATTGTACTACCTGTTTCTAGGAGTTTGCTCACTTCTATCTCAGTGAAAGTGACTTGTTCACCATCAACAGGTCGCTTTATCCGCTTGATAGACCTAACATCCGGAGAGATGTTGAGATGGCAAATGACGACATCGTCAATGCCTTCTTATCAAATGGGTTTGAAGCAAACACATCAAATAGAAAGAAATTTCACCACTTTAGATTGTCGCTCCCTATCCAAAGTGGAGACAGTCACAAGCCTGGAGTTATCCCCGTTCAAGGTTACATGGATAGTTCCCTTTTGGAGCTTAAGGGCTTTGGTTTCTCTCTGGTTCATCTTGTATATCATGAGATGCATGCTTGTATGCAATCTGGAGCACCTGAGGGTGTCCCTGGGGTCTTCTCAGACAGTGATGACTTTGTTTGGTGCGAGGAACTTGACACAGGGTCCGAAATGGAGATAACCACCACAAAGGTGTTTAGTTTGGACCTTCCTAGGATTGCATTGTAGCAGGACTTGGCATTTATGATCGAGAAGCCCACCATCCTCATTGCATGTCTGTTCCCATCGGTGAAAGGCATAAGCAACGAGATGAAGCCAAAGGGGTGTACCCTTTCACTTAAGAAGCCATAGAATGTACCTTCGTACTGAAGAAGGTCAATCATCTGTAGTCCATTTAGAGAAAAGTGACTCAAAGATGACATTGACAAAGCTTTCTGAGTTAATAAGGACCCTCCGGACATCACAATTAGCGATCAAGGTCGTGAGTATAGTTGGGTTATTATGAGAATTATTACATCTGGGAGGTCCTCTGAGCAGAAAGTGAGAGATCGCTGAAGTTCACAAGGAGGTGACGCTTCCACCTTTAGCCGATTGCCTTTAGTCGACCCTCAAAGAGAAAGAAAAGATAGAATTGATGCTCACAATTGGTGCCCTGGCCATTGGGGAACCTCCTGATGTTGCTAAGGGCTAGCTTAGTCCATTTGACTATTACTGGGGCTAGTCAATGCTCACAGAAGGACTCATGTAGCTTCGCTTAGTCCACCATCTTGTCCAACATCCTTCAGAGATTTATATAGAGGTAAGTAGGATGATTGTACATGGTGAAACTCACAGTAAATATTGGGATCAGCTCTTAAAGGAGGAGGTGGCAGTCACGAGCCAACCTTAGGTGCATGGCTTTTCTGCTGGGTTGTTGCAAAGACTTCTGATAAGGGGAGATTGAACTAATGCTGCAAATGATAGTTAAAAGACACATCGTCCATAGTAGCGTGCTATTGATAACTATAATGTGCTCCATCCTTAGCATTCTTCTTTCATTGCTTGAAAGACTTGTACTTAGGACAAGAAATGTCCCCTTCTTCACAATTGCGCTTCCTGTGTTCTTCCACTAATTACGGACTACAGGCCTTCTCTTTGGTCTTGTTGTCTTCTAGCATGATAACCTTCTTCGCGAAGGCAACCAACTCCAAGAATTCCAGTGCTTGGAGAGTTGGAGGGACTCAGCGAGGACGTATCGTTCCTAAGCCCTTTTAGGAAGGCATACAGAAGCACTACAGGGTGGATACTATCAACTTGGAATAAAAAACAAAGAAACAATCTACATAAGAGCTCAAGGACTCCTTGTCCGTGGATGAAGCCATAGAGAATCAAGTCTGAACTGGCAACACGGGACTGTGCGACGAACCATTCCAAAATTTTTGATTTGAAGTGTGTGGGATTGGATGTGGCCAAGGATAAGCCAGCATACCACTCGTATGCCAGTCCCCGAAAGTAGAAGGCCATCACGTAGCATTGAGTAAATTCGTCGAGGTACAAGAGGCAGAGAAACCAGTAGAGAAGCTGTGTTCCTGAGGTCAATCGTTTCATTTAAGGTCCGAAACTTAGGGGGACGAAAATCAAGTTGGATTGAGGCAAATGGAAGAGCATTGCAAAGTGGCTAACAAGATCCATATAGTCCGCTAAGTTGTTCAGGACATGAACATTTCCCCCAAATTCTAGGCGCCCAGCACGTCATTAAGATATAATAGAAACTCCACCGAATTTATCAATTCCAAATTTCGGGGGAGTTGCTGAAACTCACAGGATGCCCTTACCGGCAGTGGCCCTGGGGTGGAGCCACCAGATCATGTGGGTAGCCAAAGGAGTCATACTCATAAGGCATAGGAGGCAAAGCGCATAGTGCTCAGTAGCATTGAAGGTCGTGCTACACCGGTAGCAAATGCAAAGGACGTAGGACTGGAGGCATTTGTGCCTACTCTTGAATAAGAGGAGCAAAGGTTGAAGGCATAGCAATCACCTACATTGCAGGATGGGCCACTTCTACCGGCAAGGGAGGCTATCATGTGCCCATCTGTGCCTATGGTGATGCAACACTTGGGGCTTGGAGCGCTCGCTGTGCTTGAAGTGTATCGCCCCAACATAGGCCAGTAGTGGTGCTTGCAGTGCTAACAAGGAAGCGCCATCCAATATAGAGCTAGATGGTGCATAGCCAAGAAGGCCAAACCACAGTCGAGGGTAGAGGGATCAGAGTAGTTTGCACCCGAAGGATAGTCTCCTGAGGATGATTCGGTGAGACCAGGAGTTGTCGTAGAACAATTGAGGTCAAAGTTGGAGGTAGGCCCCGTTCACAGTAGGTGACAAGCTGACAGGGGTAATCAGAGCATCCACCTAGTTAGTTAGTTGTAGAAGGGAGGAGCACATCTCCACTATTTGCATATGTGAAGCAAAGGATGTAGCTCTGGAGTGGTGGTGAATTGGATTAGCAGATTTCAATAAAAGCATCAAAGATGTTAACATAAAAGAAAGGATAGTCTACTAGTAGTTGATGCGTTGCATGTGACCTAATGGCAAAGTAGGGATTCCAATTTGGACCCGACCCACAAAGCTCACTCGCACTCACATTGAATAGGGCGTTTTCTTTTAAAAAATCAAAAACAAGAGGCAATGAATCTTTTTCAGTTTTTTTTTTCTTTTATTACCAACAAGGTGCGGGGCGGGTGAGGTTTGATAAAACTAGCCTCGATTATCCTAGGATATATAAAACTCTTTAATTTGAGCAAAATTTTTTTTCCATTAACTTTAACTAGAATATAATAAATAAATAAGTAATCATAAGTATCTAATCCTAAATCCTAAATCTGGCTTTGACTACATTTGATGGGGTAAATGGAGCGGTTATGGATGGAACATTTTCCTCATTGGGTGGTGATGGGGGAAGAAGTTTTGAAAAGAGGCCGAGATTTAAAGTGCAGCGCAACCAGGCAGGTGTGGATTTAGGCTTATCCGCACTCTCCCCACCCCACTGCCAAACCTAAGGCAAAGTGAGAGGGAGAGACTGAGAACTATGGTAAAACACAGAGATTTAGGTAGTTCGAAGATTTCTACCAATGTTCATCGGTTGAGCTAGTCTAAAGTCGACTATATAAGAATGAGCTCACACGGGGTGGTTATAGAGCTGTCAGAGGAATACAGAGAGAGCAAAAGAAGCTTGGTCTAGCTAAAGGAAGAAAGAAGCTCAGAAGAGAAGTTGAATAGGAAAAGCATCTTGGGCGGCCTAGTCCAGATATTTAAGCTTCAATATAGTTGTTGAGCGAGGAACTCCTTGGCAAATCTTGAACCACAAGATGTGAGATGACACCTACTTGAGATGGAAGGAATTGCGCCACGTGGAGCTTGGATAGAGACATCAAGGAGTGCCTAGCAAGGAAGCCACCTATGCCTAGGATGGAGCCAACAATATCTAATTGAGTGGAGCAGGAAACGTTGTTGCCTTGGTTTAAACATATGGGACTTTCCTTTATAAGGAGAACAAAGTTGACGTGGTGCTACTGGACAATCAGAATGGGTGGGGGAATGTGGGTTAGAGTAGCTCTGAGGAGTGGCTGGGGAAGAAGTAGTGGCCTCAAACTATCGTACAGGGACCCACTAGAATGGTGGGAACCAGTCACAAGGCATAACCTGGAGCCACCAAGCTTACTGAGAGGAGAAGGATGTTGATCGTATCGAATGGAGGATAAACCATCATTGATTAGCACAGCAGTGGATGGTTCGTGGATCAGGTTAGGCTGGCTTGGCTCTGGGGGCCTCAACTACCTTCCAGATTGCCACATGGATGGCTATGATGCTGTTGAGATTTCTTGCGCAAACACTATCTTCCCAACTTTTAATTTATGTCCCATTCATTTATTTTTACATCTTACTTCACCATGTAGTTGCATTGCATCTTCATGCGACACCAATAGTAAGCACATAGATTTGCCACCCAGGCGTCATCTTGAAAATAAGAGTCTTTGGGAATTTTTTTTTCAAATGTGAATATTTAAATGCCAATATTTCAGTAATCAACAGTATCGCTACTTCTCTAGTTGTATAATAAAATGGCCACCAGCTAAATTGCCCTAAATTGTGAGGATTGATCGTACTTTCTTCTAAGATGGCATAATAAATGGAACTTTTACCATTTAACTTTCCACAAGCAATTCTTTTGCATAAGAGCATAATATTATAATTTCACTGCATTTGAATCAGCTAATAAAATCTTAGTATAATTTTAACAGGAAAAGCCTTTTTGCACTCTTTTTCAACCATATGATAATATGGTTCAGACAATCCAAGTTTTGCCAACCAGTTTCAAAATGATGTCAAAGAGAAAACTCAACCCTTAATAATTTAAGGCCCATTTTCACCTCCACTGACTGAATTAGTCTGAGGCCAATTTAGCTAACCAATCATAAGGCAATAAACCAAGAGAGTTCAAAATTAGCTACTGACATTTTTAAGTAATGGGAACACCAAATTGTAAAGATTTATGAAAGTATCAAACCAGAACGAATATAATGATAATATTTCTTTCCTATGCCTTCTTTTTCCTTTTTCATGCATCTTACTGCTTCTACCAAATATCATTAGCATTGTTCAACAAAATCTACATCTCAAAACTGAAATTTTTGAAATAAGACAGATATTAAGCACCACAAAAAGGGTATTCACCATGACCCAAAGCATCACGAAAGGCAAACCAACAAAATGACATAAGAAAATGATAGCTTTACGAACATGGTGAACTAATGTCATTAAATACAGGTACATCATTTAAAAAAAAATTTAAAGAAATCACTAAGTCACAAGATCAAATGACATCTAATACCAGGATGTGTAGGTAAAGATGGTAAAGCAGATCTGCTTTCCCCACCACAATAGATCGATTTGCTGTCCACATCGATGACCGACATTTCTGGCGTAATTTTGGGTAAGTCTGCTATCAAGCGCTTTACTTCCTCTGGTTTGCTCAGCAGAGCTTTTCGATCAATGTACTCATATAAAGTGAAGATATAAAAGTTAAGGGAATACAAATTCAATAATCCACAGAAGTTACCATGTACTAAAAATAAAAACCCTACAAAAGAGAAATATATAACCAGCTCAAATGCATCAAAAAGATGAGAAAAAACAATCACAAAGGATATTCCTTACGCCATCCCTTCTCGTTTGCTCGTTCAATTAGTTTATCCAACTTCAAAAGCTCTTTCCTAACTGACTGAGAAAGAAGTGATTTTCATCATTTACTATAAGAAGGTAATCATACATATCCCAGTATCCCAGATAACTTCAAGGAAGATGAAAACCGGGTAGAAAATGTGTGCACCATACAGCTGTTCCCAAATATGTATGAACGCATGTCTGTACACAGAGACACAACACATACACACGCACATATATATTGGAATTGCATGGATCTGATAATCACTTATTCAAAAAAAAAAATATCATATGAGACAGGTTTAATTACAAAATGCAATGTATCTTTTGTCTTGACCATAACTCACCAGATTTTTATGTTTCGGAAAAAAAATTTAATAGAAAACCAAATAAGTTTTAATTCCCAAATAGATATCAATAATGAGTCAAACACTTCAAGAGCCATGATAAATATTATATTTTTATTAGCGTTAAATTAATAAAGCACCTTCTATCATGCAAAACAAAATGACACCGTAATGGCCTTCAAAGCAATAAGATGCATTCATATATAGATATATATATGCATACATACATACATTCACACACATGTGCATACTCATGAATCTAACTACAGATAGAGATGTTTATCAGATGTGTAAGATGACAATGGAAAGCTTCAACAATGAAGGTAAGGTTTAAGGAGAGATGCTATGGGCAAGATGTCATAAAATAACCAGGAAACGAACTCAACTGTATCTCTCTTACTTATACCATTATTTCACCCTTAAAAATATGACCACAAAAGAAATTGATCTAGAAAATACATAATGAGCAATTTTGATAAGGTGCCCTTAATAAAAACTTGGAAATAGCAAAAACAAAGCCTTAATCCCAAAATACATCTTGTTGGCTATATAGAGTTTTTCTCTATTTAGCTCAATGTAAAGTACTCTCTGTGAGTGTAAGCAATTCAAAGTCACTTTCTACGATGCTATTCCAAATCATTCTCTTGTGCATCTCCTACTCCATTTGACACTGTATGTTTGATCACCTTATATTAACCTACAAGGACCTCTATAGGTCGACCATAAATATAGTCAAACCATCTTAAACATCTTTCTCCTATATTTTAACCCCAATAGGTGCCACACTCATGCTCTTCTAATACAATAATTTTTAATCAATTTAATGCAGTGACTTGCTCATCTCAACATCTTCATCTTAACTACACTAATCTTTTGAATATTTTAGACATAACTAGCCAACATTGATTCGAATGTAGCATAGGTGCTGAGATAGCAATTTTATAAATGTTTCCTTCAACCTAATAATCTTCCTATCAAATGAAATTCCTATCACACTCCTCCATCTTAGCAATCCCACCATCATTCTGTGACTAACATCCACGTTTATAGTCCATTATTGTATATAAAATAAAAACATGGAAAAACGAAACTAAAATTAAATTAAATCCACATGATGCTTCTATTCAAAATTGTAGTGATGAATGTTTTCCTCAAGTGCTCTCAGACATGTGAACTCAGGTCAAACTCAATAAACAAGCAGAAAGGAAGCAGTACCAGCAACAATGCTATGTATTTTTTAATACCAAAGACCAATTAAAAAACATGGAACATCACATAATGACATAAGTTCGTTCAGAAGGAGAGTAAATAAACATACATGCTTCACAATATCCACATGTACATCTCTTATCTTTTTCCGGAGCTCAACCTGACAAAAGATAAGAGTAAAACAGGACATCAGCCGAAGAGCATAAGAAATTAGAATGTTATAAATTATTTTGGTAACATTAATTAGTTAACAAGGTTATGATTTGTCCAAAATGGTAGTAAACCTTTCCAGGTAAATTTTTCTTTGAGTTTGTACATTTGTCGAAAATGTAAAACTTCTGCCTCTCGGACAAAAAATTTGCTGGACTTCAAAATTAAATTTGCACATACTGACAAAATAATGTTTACAGAAAACCAAAAATAAAACCCTAAATTTGTTTCTAAACATAACCTTGACAAATATTGGAATTATACCTTTCTCGGCCTTTAGGCTAAGATCAAGTGTTGACAAATATTGGAATTAAACATGTGGGCAAACTAAGATTCGGATGATGTATCCTATCTCAGGTAACTTATCTGTTTCACTCATATAGCACAAATTCAAAACACTCCACTTCAAGACAACAAAGAAAATTGCTTACTTATCAAATCTTTTTTTCCTATTTTCTGTCTTTTTTCCCATGAAGACGTGTATAAATCCTTGAAAATGATACAACCATGTATTATAATAAAAAAACAAGACGTTTCCTATGGCAGTACATAATCATAAAAAAAAAAACAAGATCCTTGTAAACTAATATTCAAGAACGAAAGTATTTCTACTAGCAGTATTCATTATTTTTTATGCAAGTGCTTACAGGAAAAGTAAAGAGAAAGTTAAATAACTAGTCCTTGCAGTATAAAAGCAAGTAAACGCTAGAGACCTAGTAACAGATGGCTGTAGGAATTAAGTGAAAGAGAGCAACAAAGATCAGAGAACCACAACATCTAGAAATATACATTAAAATTTGACGTAAATCTAAAATAGAATATTCAAGGATAGATTATTTGTATTCAGATGGACAACACTTTTGCTGACACATGTGCATCCCCTAAAAAGTGTATTATATTGACAAACAAGAAAGCCTATTTAGGTGCCCAAAATGGAAACAAGTTATAGCATGTCAATCAAGTTGACTAACTGTATAAGCCCTTCTCAAAATTGAAACAGCTCTAGATAGCTAGTATACAACATGATACCCATTTCAAGCAAAAACTCAGTGGTGGCTTCATGCTTGAATAATATCCTTCCAGGCCAATAGCAACTAATGTCGTGAAATTCACCTTTAGGACCTTCTACAAATGGATATGCTACTGGGAAAACAATACCTTTAGTTATCATAAGAACTATGTTGTTTAAATGGAACTCTATGTATTTATGTATTAAAGTGTGGGTTGAACGTGATCACTTATGCCTATGGTGTTCACTTAGGCCTAGAGTGTAGTAAAAAAAAATTATCTATATAACATAATTTTGATGTAGAACCTTAACTTGAGTTCAAAAAAAAATAAAATACATATATATATATATATATATGTATGTAAGTATGTATGTATGTATGTGTGTGTGCATATTCATGTATGCTTAATTTTACTCAAAATCTTTGTGTTGATTAATTTGAATGCTATGTGAATTATTTTTAAGCCTATATATAGTTAGCTATAAAGTAAAATTTTTAACCATTCATTGTGATACCAACTGGCAATGAAATTATTTGATCCATAATTTTCATTACGTTTAGCTTTGCTATTGATCCATAATTTTCATTATGTTTAGCTTTGCTATTCATCGAGGTCGTCACATAGGCCCTTGTTTTGCTTGCAGTACTAAAGATAAGTTCTATGGAAAGACACATTTCTAAAGATGAATTTGGTTCTACCATAATTATTTTTTTTATGCTTTTGCCCCAAACACCACAATTCCTCGTACCCTAATCAGAAATTGTAGTGCGTAGATTCAAACCCGAAACTCCAGGTTCCAAGCAAGCTCCCTTCCCACTGGGTTAGGAGAAACTCCATGGATCATCATAATTGTTTAAAGTATGCAATTTCTTTTGCATCGGAATTTTTAAGAAATGATAGGAAGACACATCACAAGTTTCAAAGCCCAGGAACTAACAAACTAAAAATTCAAATTTTGCTTGGATTGATAGTAAATAAGAAGTCACTGAGTGTCAACATAAAAAAATTATCCAAAATGTGATGAAGGAATTGAGCGTAGATCACAGTGTCACCATGCAAAAAATAATTAAAAGAAAGACCAAGTTGACTAGCAAATAAAAGGCAGCGTGAGAAGGAAAAAAGCAAAAAAATAATAAGACACAAGAATTTAAGGTGGTTCAAAGAAATCCTCCTACGTCTATCGGCTAAGCTAAGCTCAAGAAAAGTTCCACAAGCTCAAAGTATGATTACAAAAAGGAATTATTGTAGGATTTCTAGAGGGAACACTTAGGAAATTTCAAGGCATTCCGATGGAGCTGGGTTATATATCAATCTCTTAGGGCTGTGGAACCAGTGGACTGCTAAACCTTGGTACATTTGGACCCTATTTATAGCTGAGGAAGGAACCTAAGCAACAACTAACCCCAGCTATCCAAGTAACAACTGGTCAAAGCTAGTTGTTAGGATGCATAATCTACTACGTGTCATGTCCACTCATCAAGCTATAGGTGACTAAAGTATCCAGTAGTCCAATTAGCTAGAAAGGAGTGTTTGAATTGCTAACGTGATGACAATAAATTTGAATTTGGAGTAAATAATTTCCTTGGCGGTAAGTACATGTGAACATATGTTCAAAATTGTAGTGTGGCTTGCTTAGTTGTTTGAGTGGAAACATTAACATTTAATGAGAATGAATAAGGAAAGCTCCTTCTGTAATAATGTTTTTGACATAACTTGGCTTGACATGGCAACTTGTTTGATCTGATTCAATTCAAGATGGTTCATGATGTAAACACGTGGATGGTAGAAATCAAACCCAACTTCTATGTGTAAACAATAACGCCATAGAAAATGGTCGCAAAGTCCAATTAGTAGAAAATAGGGAAAATGGGGAAGTGGTCCAGGAGAAAAGTTTCAACACCCAAGCTTTGAATAAAGGGCTAAATCTATCCATATGGCACGACCAACCAAGGCTATGCAATAATCAATAGAGGAGAAGCCAGCCGTAGCAACAGAGAGGAAAGAGTTGAGTGAATGGATTGCCCTTCTAGGTTAGATTGAACAAGTGTATAGGTGACAGGTTACTCGGTTTTGAGAACCAAGACATGGAGGGCAAGGTGGATGGTAGAAATCAAACCCAACTTCTGTGTGTAAACAATAACGCCATAGAAAATGGTCGCAAAGTCCAATTAGTAGAAAATAGGGAAAATGGGGAAGTGGTCCAGGAGAAAAGTTTCAACACCCAAGCTTTGAATAAAGGGCTAAATCTATCCATATGGCACGACCAACCAAAGCTATGCAATAATCAATAGAGGAGAAGCCAGCAATAGCAACGGAGAGGAAAGAGTTGAGTGAATGGATTGCCCTTCTAGGTTAGATTGAACAAGTGTATAGGTGACAGGTTACTCGGTTTTGAGAACCAAGACATGAAGGGCAAGGTGGGTGCAAAGTAAGAACCATCCACGAGCTTTTGTGACTCTACCCAAGGTGAAAAGCTAGGCAAGACGACATATGAACAGGTGAGTATGCCTTACACAGCATATTACTTCGACAACAATATTTTAAGCCTATTGATTGACATTTGGATGAAATAGAAGTGGCACAAACCGTGGATCAAACATTGTAATCGCAGGTGGCTTTGAGGCTTGGAAGAAAGCGAATGATGTCAAGACTATCCCCTTACCAATTAGAACTATTCCTACACCACAATAGCCATTAATTCCAGTGATATTGGCTCGACGAACTACATAGGGGTTATTAGTTTTGACATCCAAAAATTTGATTTGAGGTTTAAAATTAGAGTTGATTTGGACTCAAAATGGACCTAAATATAAAGATTTTGGACCTATTTATAAGGATATGAGAGTTGAGAGACTACATTGCAATTTTCCTTTAAAAAAAGGAGACAACTATGGGGCTGCCAGCTGCCAGCAGCGCCGAGCACACCGCCATCCCTTCCTCCCTCTCTGCCACGTATTGAAAGAAAAAAAGGGAGGGAAATAAATCCCTTTAGCTCTCTACCTGCGCCTAAGCCTTTGCTCGTGCCCTCTCTTCCGCCTGTTTTCCGCCAAACCAAAGGCAGCAGCTGCTGCAAGAAATAGAGAAGAAGAAGGAGGAGAAGGAGAAGAAGAAGAAGAAGAAGAAAAAAAAGGAAGAGGAAGAAAAGGAGAAATTAAGAGGGAATGCAAGCTTTGCCAAAACGGTAAATAAAGTAATTCTTTTCCTAAAATTAATATTGATTTATTATTATATTTGTGAATATAAATTTGATGCTATGAGAATATGAAAATTGTGATGTTAAGCCAAGTATTTTACTAACTGAACAATAAAATGAGTTAGATTTGATGATTTGTGAGGTGATATAGTACTAATGAATTGTTGTATATCAAGAACCCACGAGGGTGAAAAGTTGCCTATAATATGTTATTCCCACAAGAGCGGGGAGCGTACGCCGAGTGATGTCCTAAAACAGAGTCACTGATGCAAGGTGCGGCTCCTGTTAAGGTTTCTAGGATAACAAGCTGTAGGAACTTTTGGCAGACTTCTAGGTAAAAGGATATGAAAATGATAGATCCACATCACTAAATAGAATAGTGAGTTCAAGGACATGAGAATTTATGATGATAATTTTAATATGAGACATGTTATGTAATTATATTTATGTGAATAATTATTGAGTATTCCTTGATATTATTTGTATTATTTCATATAATGTCTGTACATGTTTAAAAATTCATGTTATATTCATGTTACATGTTGAGATATTGCTTTACCTACAGAGTTTGTATTAACAGATTCCTGCCATTTTTGGTGGCAGGTATTGCACTAAAAGAATCACGGGACATGGTGTGAAATAATGAAAGTTGCGGCAAGCAATGGATTTTAAATTGTATGTTGTATGTTCTAAAATTGTAAGTCTGACGTCTCGATTGTTAGTAGCTCAGCAAATTGTAAAAGGGAGGTCGAGTATTAGCAGCCGAGATGTCACACCTAATTGTTACTGATGCTTGTTATTCTCAGTTACATAATCAGTCACCTTCTATAAAGCCTCTAGTTTAAGGAAAACCATCGGAGAAGCGATCTATCGATACTTCCAATTGGTTTGATCCCAATCGACGGACTAATCACTGGTTTGAGTCCATTGTGCTATTACTACGTTATGTCCCTACATTTTGAGTTTTATGTTGTTGTTTCCTTTAGCTTATAATTGTGGGTTTATCTTCATATCTTGTTATTAGTTGTGTGGATTGTAATGGGGCTACACTAAGTTCGTTCTTGGATGTCTTTCTCCGTTCTACCCCTGTTTTCATGCTCTGGCGGACTTTTTTAAATTGTGGCCAAGCTAAAATTTACTCCTATGTTATAATATTTAGTGTATGGCTTGTCCTGGAGTGCAGCTAGATGTCACTTCCTCCATGATCCTTCATTTTGTTCTCACAGTGCCCTTTCCATCCTTGTTGAAAGAAGATGCATCTCTGTATTGAACACATTGGCAGCATACATACGGTTAATGGTCTTATAGGTGACCATGTCATTGAAACCTGCTTTCATGTTGGGCTTACTGCTGGAATGAGGATTTATTATGTTGAAATCCCTTGATATGCTAAATTCCTAAAGAATTTTCTGGAACAACTTTCATTCATGATAGTGGTGGTCTATGTTAAATGTTAAGCTCACTACATTGCGTGGACAACCTATCATCTGGCTTGTACACTCCATTTTCTAGGCTTCACCAAGGGTGTGCTTTAATTTCCCTGTGATTGTTTGTCATTGTAGTACTCTGAAGTGACAGATTGTCCTTGCGCTTGACGTTACACTTTTGTTGGGATGCAGAGTTGGCTCTAGTGAACTAAGGGCCTTCCTCTAAAATAAATGTTTACTATATGCTATCATGGATGCAAAGTTGGCTCCGACTGTATTGTCACGTTTTTGCCTAACCTCAAGAGACTTCTTTGGAAGAGCTTTGGCTTTGAGCCCTTAGTTTCTTTCGTATCCCACCCTCAGATATTCAGGTTGTCTAGAGTGTTTGTGTGATGGGTTAGGATGTTTTGCTGAGTGTCTAACCGATGAGAGCGGCCTTGGTTCGAGTACATTTTAATTTGATGTTAAGTTTGCACCCAATGTCATTAGATATTGCATGCATCTGCATGTAGCTGTTGCATATCTACCATTCACTTACAAGACAAACAAGTATATATTTGCAAGGTCTTCACATATTTGTAGACAACTATCCCTCAATTACGATAAAATCAAGGCTACAAACGATCAATATCGGTGTTCCGTTAAGTTTGTTGAAGAAGATTTTGTCACGATTAGAGTGCACTAGCTTGTTTGCTTTGAGTTTTTTTTTGGCCCAACAAAAATTTTAATTGTAAAAATAAATTTTATTTCACATCCAACATCAGAATTAACTTAATTTCATATTTTACACATTCCAAATATTGAGCTAAACTTTCTTCCCATTAAACCTATAAAATAAAATATTTTTTGTTCTCTTGTCCAAAATTCAATCTTTGAACCAAACAAGGCAGAGCGAATCCTTATTGGACATATAAGAAAATAATGGCGAGGAAAATGAAGTATTTCTAGGTACTTGAGAAAGTGAGCAAGTATGAGTTGGATCGATTTTTGGAAGCTAATATTAATCCAATGTTTAATTTAGCAGGATAAAGTCTATTAAGGGAGCCATTAACTGACATGCTCTATCCTTCTCTATTGATGTAATCTCCCTCCTATACATCCCCTACCTTAACTACTCCACTAGTTACCACTTTATTAATCCCTGTCACCTCGGGGTTCTCACTCATTTTCCTTTTGAATAAGGGTGTGTATAAATACCCAAAGAATCAAGAACTAAACTGAAACCAAACTAAAACCAATTAATTCGATTCAGTTCGGTTCTGATTTTAAAATTTTCGGAACCAAATGATTCAATTCGATTCTCAGTTCTAGCATTTAGAAACCTAAATCACAACGAATAACTAATTTATTAGTTAGTAACTGTTAAGTTTATCAATCGTGAAGTAGCAAATTAAATTTTTTATTTTATTACTAATACATTAAGTTTATAGTATTATTTAAAATTTAAAATTTAAAAATTTTATTTTATTTATATTTATTAACACCAAATTGAAAAATATTCTCTTCCATTAATACTACTATTTTACTTATTCTTTAACACCTTAGTCATATTATATAAATTTCATTAAATAAAATAATTTTTTATAATTTATTAACCTTATTATATTTCTATTATTATTAAACCTAAAATTTTTAAAATAAATATGCATAATAAATATTTCATTTAAATTTTATTGAATGCATCGTAATTATAGTCATAGTTCAGTGAATTTGAATATCTTTGTATGCAATATAAATTCTAGAACCACCCTCTTAATTTGTTGTCAAATAACAGTAAGAACCGAACCCAAACTGGATTTGCATCGGACCCAAACTGGATTTGCATCGGACCCAAACTGGATTTGCATCGGACTCAAACTGAATATTTTTGGTTTGTTTTGGCTACGAGAATTATAGAACTGATCCTCGTTGGTTCGGATCCAAGTTTTGCCTAGAATCGATCCGAACCAACTGAGTTGCACCCCTGCTTTTGAGCCCTGTCACCACATTACTCTCATTACATCATCAGATTTCTGATCATTTCATCCATTACATCAAATGCATTCTCTTTTAGAGGAAAAGCTTAAGCAAATGAACTTTAACCATTCCCTTGAAATGAATGTTCTTCAACCTAATTGAAGTGCCACTAATATCTACAGTGAGCTTTGAAACTAAAAATTTCCACGCACAAAATTCACTATTACTTCTGATGTTATAGAATGCTATACTCCAATATTCCTATACAACGCATTGTTAGCATTGGTTCCAATTTGCTAAAAGTAGGAGTCCTCTTTCTCTACCATACATCGAATGCTACTCTCCAACACTCATCTGCAACTTATTCCTAGCTGTGCAGTGGTTCTGACTTGTCTGCTCTGGTTTCTGTGTCTTAATTGAAAACTAGAACCACTTTCATGAATATGACACCATAAACTATTATAATTGTTCTATCAAACAAAAAAACTATTATAATTGTAAAGAAAAATTTCCTTGTATTTTTCTAGCTTTGCAGAGGTAATAATCATCCCTGGGTCAGCTTCGTGCAGAGATGCGTGCCAATAACAAGCAAAACAAAAGAGTTGATTGGCTGATGAAATCGTCCCCATCCATCATACCAAACCAAAAACAATGTAAGCAAGCAAAAAAACAAGAATAATGGCAATCATGCTCCTAGTAAAGTCCAGAACACAATATTCTTTTTCTTGATTAAACCATAATCAAATTTGTTTGATTGTTACCCTGACGACCTATAAGTTCATGCACTAGCCAGAGCCTGAACAATATTTTCTAGGCTGACGTAGCCCACCAACTATTGTTGGATGTCCAGTTAACTAACCAAGGAAAGCTCTTTCTATAATAGCCTGCCTTATTTAATCAATTCACATCACAACATTTCATGCCATCTATCAAGAAAAGCTACTTCTATAATTATGAAAAAACACATGCCAACGCTTTCTTCTGAATGGAGATTCTGACTAATCAGTATCAAATTTCTAGCTTAAAACACTCATGCATATCAATCGAACTATGCAAAAATGTTGCAACCATCATTATTGGTTTACCGTTTAAACATCAAAACTTTGCCCACGAAAGAACAAAAAGTTGAGAAATGTTTATTAGTTACAGTAATGAAAGAAGAAAACAGCAAGAACTGACTTGAATGCTGAAAATACAAGTTAGGAAGTGCTCAATGCAGGAAGATGTATTATATTTAAGCAATAAAGATGATGGTCTTATGTTTGACTCGCTATATGAGTTTCCAACATATTTTTATGGAATATGAATAGATGTGTAGAACAATATATGACTTACAATATAAGGCCTCTTAAAGAGACCTAACTCGGCCAATTGACGAAGATCTTTGCATTCTTCCTACATAAAAAGAAGAAGAAGATGATGAAGCATATAGGTGAGTACAGTAAAGACCTATGAAATATACCTCTCAAGTATTAGAAGGAACAGTAAGTACATATAATGTGACAGTATTGATGCAGAGCACGGTCTGCATCGTTTACTCATGTTAATTTCGATGATTACAACAACATTAGATTAACAATAAATAAATACTTTAATCTTCTCAGGTTTGCTTAGCTCCAAAGTAAGAGAACGGAGGGCCAAGATCAAGTCCAGCTCAGGCATAATGACCAAGCAAACTTAATTCAAGAACAAATCAAGCCCAAGCACAAACCAAGGGAATAATACACAAGCTTAAAATTTTAGGCCCTGTTTGGCGCGAGGGCCAAAATAGTACTAATTTAAAAAAAAATAATAATAATAATATATAAATTATTTTAATTATTCTATACAAATTTTAATATAAAAAAATAATATTTTACTTCACACACTCAATAATTTTAAATAAAAATATAAACTTTATTTCACATCTTAGATCAAAATACTCGATTTGAATATTTTGGTCTAGAATATGAAATAAAGTTGATATTTTTATTTTAAATTGTTGAGTATGTAAAGTAAAATAATATTTTTTATATTTGAATTTGTGCAGAATGATTTAAAAAATTTATTTATTATTATTATTATTGTTTTTTAAATTAGTACCATTTTGGTCCTGTTTTGGTCCTCGCGCCAAACAGGAATTTCATTTTTGTGTCTCTTGTTTGTACATGCATTTTAGTCTTAAAGCTCAATACAATTTTTTTAAAAATTAGTATATAATTAACTAAAATTTTAAGAATAACAAGTTCTAATCGTCCCTATTCGGCAACCAAAGTCAACCGCCAAGGCCTTAATGCAAATTTGTGAAGTCGGTTGAATCAATTGGCCCTACATCAATCAAGAGGACCGATCAAAATGACATACATTTTTTGATCGGGTTGGTTCATTAAATTTGACTGCCCAACTAATTTAATTACCATGAAGGCTCGAGATACTGATCTTTTTGACTAATAACCATTTTTTAACCCTCCTTGTTTTCTATGAACTCTAATTCACAAGTTTAATTTAACTAATAGAGTATGACAGCCACCCTAAAGAGCGCCTTAGCCCACTCCTAGTGGTCTAAACTCATTGATTTAGTGGGAAGCTCCTTGCATATAAGTATCCTCAATCATCAATCATGGAAACAACTTCATTATGAGCACTCAATTTTCACTCTTCTCTTCCACCTTTTAGCTCTAAAATGTAGATCTCCATCCAAGTTCTCTAAAGCTTCTCATCATTCACACAGGAGAAAAATTTGAAGTCCCAAGTTGAAGCCTAAGTGATCTTACTGCAATTTCTCCCTTACTCTTTCTTCACATGGGGTTCTCTTTTACTAATTTTCTTCTAACTTTTCTTCTAGCTGATACACAGCGATTGTTCTTGGTTTTCTTCTGTTACTAGATTGAAATTATTTGAAAATAAAAGAAGTTTCAACAAAAAACATCAAGTTATTATCAAGCTCAAGATAAAATGCATTTATTTAGTGATTAACTTGAAACTCTTCTTATTGTCAAAAAAAAAAAAACTTGTAACTCTTCTCTATCTCACACTTATTGTAGACCTAATTGTTCCCACTTTGTCTCATGCTTTCTCCTTTGTGTGGAGACTCATTCTAGGGCCAGAGAATTTGATTTTCCAAAATAGACGACTTTGTACTTATATTTTTTATCGGCCTTTGCTGGATTAAATTTTGAGCTTTGAGGCAAGTAGGTCGCATTTGTGAGTGAGCCACCGTACATCGTGAGTCCACTCTCATATTTATACTACACTCTTTTTGCTTTGAATTTACTTGCTCTTACTTCGATACAAATTTACTATTTTTGCACGATTGCTTTTGCCGTAATTAATCGCTCTCATAATCATGAAAATCAACCGTAGCCAATACTACTATAAAAGCAAAACAAAATACATCGTATATAAAAAGTTCAACCTTCATCAAGAATCATACAAAAATCGAATTAGAGGGGCATGCCCCATCTCCATAAGACATAATCTAAAGAAGAAAGAATAGCTACAAAATCTATTACTTTATTTGCAGCTCTATATACATGAAAGATTCTAATCACCTTAAAGGTGCAAAACAGATGGAAGATCTGTGTTATGGTCCTGTTCGGAGGGTGTCGTTTGGAAGCCCGGTGAACGTCATCAATGCTGATGGCTGAATCACCCTCTAACCAGATCCCATCAGCCAATTTTGCCCACTCCTGGGCAACTGTAATCGCTACAAGTCCGTGGCCTCCGCTATGGAGACTACATAAGCGTACAGCTTGGTGTCGACCGCAGCGAGGAGGTTACCATGATGGTCCCTGATCACTCCTCCTATGCCTTCCCCACCTGTTTAACGAAGCTTTCGAAATTCGCCTTAATCCACCATGGGGGCAGAGGACCCCAACGAGTTGCAAAGGGATTGCTATAGCCATTAAGCTGAATAGGATCCCAATTCCCCACGTTGGATAAAGGTTGCTCTTAGGCTTCATTAAAGTGAACAAGTGCAGCGATTACTCTAGGCGACGGAAAGAGTTTGTTGTGAATGCGTCCATTGAGGGCTCTCCATGAGTGGTATAATGCAGCCACCATTTTGACCCTGTGTTCGCTGGTTTGCTGGATTTGGGCAGATTGCAACATGAACAGAATGAGCTACAGCTGCAACTGCAGCAGAGATAGCTTCATTCGCAACAGAATGACCCGCAGCAACATAATCAGCTACATCTACAGTAACCTTTTAGTGACAACAGAATAGGTTGCGGCAAACGCAAAATCAGCATCAGCTGCAGCTGGAGCAACTACCATAGAGGATAAGTTACTGCTGTCGCAACAGCAGCAAAATGGGATGCTGCTACTGCAATAAAATGCACTGGCACAGCAGCAGAGTCAACTTGTTACTTGTGATCAGGGAGAGTTTTGGAAAAGTAAATGGTTTACATTGCTTACATTTATATTACGGGACTTGTTACTTGTGTTTGGACATAATGAAATTTGACTAAGAATTTTTCTATTATAATTAGATTACATTAAGAGTTTTAAGTTTATATTTTTTTGCGTTAGTATGATTGTCTTGACAGGACACATACAATAAAATGTGTTTTAACATTTGTATTTTGCATATAATATTCTTCTTATTGATAAGACTAAAGAGGTAAGGATAAAATAAACCTTGCGTCATGGAAGATTACCTTAGAATTCTAAATATTTTTCTTAATCATTGTAAAATTGAAAGTAGAATGTAAATTTAGTTAAATTAGAAGCACTTTAATTAGGAAGGCGTCAATTGACGATCAAGTTATCAAGAAGAGTGATCAGTTTAGATATCTAGAATTTAATAGTGGCAAAGGCCTCAAATTGTTTTACTCTGACAACTTTTATTAGATGACCAGGGCATAAAAGCCGATTAACTAGTAGTGTTTCACTAGTTGGTCAACCACATTAGAGAAAGAAGCGTAAGAAATACATATGAAATTCAATTTAATTTTAAAAATTTTAAAACTATGCGGCATCATTCTCAACCCATTATGGATTAAAAAAATCATTGAAAACTAATGTGAGAATAATGCAAAACTAAATGACACAATGAAATCCAATTACAAAGCTCCACTGAATTCGATACAAAAACTAAAAATATGTAAACCAAGTAATTTCTTATATACATGAAACATTAAACATAGGATGTACTACTCGGCACAAAAGATTGGAACAGAATTTTTTTTAATAATCTACTTTGTTTGCCAGCAACTGAAAGTTCATCAATGCTCTAGCAGTCGTTTTGAGATCTTTTTTGGTTATGACTTCATTCCCTTCGCCATCTGTGATTACATTATCATTTTATACTATCATGAAATCACTATCGTAGATTGATGCATAGGCATCTCAATCATTGACATGTTAGTATGGTCTTTGCTCCTGAGCGAAGATCGATCCATTCTCTAGTTTGCTTTACTTTTTTGAGTCGAGTATATGTACTTTTATTTTGTTGAGTTGCCTGAACTTTATTATGTCGATAGGAATGACCATTATGTCCTGTAAATGTTTTAGTCAGTTGAGTCTTGTATAGGTTTTTTTGAGTTGAATTGGGTCACACGTGTAAGTTGCTAATCGCGTGTTTCACTATCATTTGGCCGAGCATGTATCAACTAGAGGTACCAAAATGGGTCGGTGGGTCTGGTTTGACCTCTACTTAAATCTGACCCAATCTGAATAGTTCAACCCGAACCCAACGCAATTATTAATTGGTCAAAAACAATGACCCGAACTCAACCCAATTAATTAAACAGGTCGGGTTGACCTGACAACTCCACTCATATAAGGGAAAAGTTTATAAAAGGGTAATTTGAATTTGAGCCGACTCGACTATGTACAACTCGAACTCAACCAGCACTAGATCTTCAAAACAACGGAGTGAACCCTGGCAATGGAAACAATTGATAGGTGTAGATCTGATCTGGAATAAGATGATAACAAGTAATTAAAGGATGGCTGCAACTCCAGTAGAAAAATTGTAGAAGAAGAAATAGAGTAATTGGAGTTGTCCTAAACCAAAAATGAAGAACAAAGTAGAAACAAGGAAGAGGAAGAATGGTGGGAGGAGAAGAATTTTTACAATACTTTGCTTACCCTTTGATTATCCAATTTACCCCTATTTATAGACTACTATGAGGCTAATTTTCATATTTCTCCTTTAACCAACTCAAACTAGTATAAAAGTGACATATAACAGAGAATATTTGGTTTCCAACAACCAATCTCTTACAGCAACTTTACAAAAAAATAAAAAAAAACTTGCTGCAACATGTATAAACACTATTTCACTAAAACATAGCGATTTAAAGAAAATAGGTAGCAATTAAGTGGCAAAATAGTAGATATGAACCGTAGCTGAAACATGGACATGGAAGAATCTGTAAATGGAAACTGAAGGAATCTTAGAATTGTATTAGATGTAGGCAGTACACAAGATCCATTCAAGGTATAACTACATTTATCACAAACTAACAAACTACATGTAGTTTATAGTTACAGGATATACCCCAAAAAAATGGAGAGCATTAGTAACATTTACATGAAAGTATAAGCTCATTTATTGTTGTGAATACTCTTAAAGCTTCTAGAAAGCTTAATGATAAGCTTGGTGATATTATTTATCTTCATTATTTTGAATCCCTTCAGCCAACGTTGCCACCAACTAACATTGCTTCTGCCATTACAATTCCTCTCCAATTTCACCGACCAACCCCACCGTGGCATCGAAGCCTCTTCAGAGGGCATAGCATTGTCTTTCTTCTCACTAGAATCCTAACCATCACTACACACCACCATGACCTCCTCCTTTGGCTTATTTTTGGTATCAGTAACCTCAGATTTAACGTAATATCAAAGCTAGAAAATCTCAAATTCAAACTCTCGTAACCCCATTTATATTTGGCATAAAGTTGAAAAAAAATAAAAAAAAACATATACTAAAATCCATGTAACAAAATAAATTAGCAGGCATGTGAGGGGTGTGTGAGAAAATGAAATTATTCCTGAACCATTACCTACAAGATGAAGCTTTAAGGTCAAGTAGTAACTAGAAATTTAACAACCTTTATGTTGCATCATATATGTCCAAGTTCTATAGAACAAAAACCTCATTACCTCCTCAAAGTCATCATCTGATAGCATAGATATCTTAACATCCTTATCCATGTTGGAAATGCAAAGGGCTACGTCTGTGCTCATCTCTCTTAACTTGTACTCCTCAGGAACCTTTTTCACACCTGCAAGGATGAAAAGCACACCATCATTATATGAAAATCAGATATTATTAGAAGTAACAGATCAAATAAATAAGTTTACTGAAGACCTGTAACTTGGCCAAGCTGGTAAAGCTTCGATGGTACACCATAATAGTCTCTGGGTTCAAGTTTTACCCTTACAAAGCAGCCCACAATTTTTCCTTCAAAAGTGTCTGGGTCTCCTATCATTTCAGCAATCAAGGATCGTTTAAGATAGAGTGCTTTAATATTACTTTCGGTTATCGCAACAAAGCAACTTTGGGGAGGTTCTGTGACAAGCTCATTATGATAATCTCTGTCTGATTTGATTTTGTAATCAGATCTAGTCATTCTTAATTTTTTCCTTGACTTTTCAAAGGACTCTCCCTCAGCACACGATAATTCATCATCAGAAGAATCGCTTGAAGTAAAATGCCTTTCCAACAAGCCGTATAAACGACTAAACTTGAAATTCCTTCTTCTTAAAAGGGAGAACAATGTTGAATCACAGAAAACATATTTTCTACTCCTCTTATCATGACGAAGAAGATTATTTGACACAATGTATTCCCTAACAATCTCATAAACATCATATTTTTCTAGAGGATCTTTTGTATCCTTAGAGAGGGATGAAAGAAATTCAAAAAGTTCCACTGAGGCCCAACCCATAAAGCCGTTTTTACTTGGCTTCAATTTTTTCCTGAAAGTTCTTCGATCCTTTTTCCTTTTCAAAGTCATTAAGGGAATGTGTTCATCATCACAATCATCTTCCGATTCAGAAACTTCAAGCACATTCTCATGAGTTTCATCTGAATCCGACAGCTCTCTACACTTCTCAAACCCATTAAGAACAGCATCAGCATATTGAACATGCTCCAATGATAATCCTTCTTCTTCTTTAACAATAGGCCAGTAGTCCTTCCACAGGAATTCCCATGTTTCTCTGTCATCAAAATCTACCTTTTCCTATGACAATAAAGGACAGCCATGTTAAAGAGGATAGGTAGGGAGAGTAAAAAAGTACATTATATTCATCTTCCAAATCCTTTTCCTTGATCAGTCAATGCACATACAACAATACAATCTGAACAATGATTAACATATCGTTGATTTCCTCGGAAGCTTTATTAGCATATCATTAAATAAACAATTATACGAAAAAAAGCACTAAATAACCACAAATCATTAGATGCCATTAAGAAGGTACCCCATCAGAATCATGATCAGCACCTTCTTCGACTAACTTCGCCAGCTTAAGGCATTCACCGCAAAAACCTTTTGTGCCTTTCACTCGCCCATAATCAGCTTTTCTAACACATTTGCGACAAAATGATGTTGGGCAACAGAAACATTTGAAAGTTGAACTTCTTTTACATTTACAGCATGAATGCCGACCTATCAAATGACAAAGGATAAATTTAGAATAAAGCTAAAAAAGAACACATAAAAAGAGAAAAATGAATTGCTCACAATTCAAGTAAATTAAGGACCAAAGGTCACAGTTGTAATTTAGCCATATAGCGAGTAAAGGAATAAAGCACCCAGCAAATAGCATGAAGTGCACATTTCAAATAGATTACATATTTAAAAACTCTATTCAGCAGAACTCCATGCCATGTAACAAAATATATTTAACAATAGAAATTTAAAAAGGAAAAAGACTTACAAGCCACTTAAGAATATTTTCTCAAGCAGGAACAAATCTATGAAGCACGAACATGATATGAGACATAGAAATATGATGACCTTACAAAAAATAGGGCACGACACATCTTGGACACGTTAAATAATTATAATTATTTATTTAATAAAATTTGAATAAAAATGATCAAACATATGAGACATCTATCTAACTTTTTAGTGATTTTTTAATATATTTCATAAACACTTAAAAGGTTAATTGACAAATCAATTAAGGCATAGAAATAGATAAATGTTGACTTAATTAAAGCAATTAACAAGTTGAAAATAATTAAAATGACTAATCAATTTGCTTTGAAATTTTCTGTTAATATTATATAGATATAAAAGTTAAATAAGTAACTAAATAATAAGTTCAAAATATTGTTATGAATTAAAGTAAAAATGTTATGGAAAAAATATATATAATCAATTTAATAATATATCTAATGTTAAAAATAAAACAAATAAGATGAACATATACATGTTTATTCTTAAAAGCATAGTGGTGCATATAACCATGCATGCCTAAGTACACAAATGAATCATCCAAAAAATTAGAATAAACAAACTTACAAAGTAAATCATTGATAAAACAAAATTGAAAGGAAATAAATTTAATAAAAAATTCTCTTAAAATATCATAATTGCGTGTCTAGATATGTCCAATATATTTTTTTATAGTATGTCAAATATGTTTTTTATTTACAAAAAAATTGAACACAAATTTTGTGGTGTTCGACAAGCATTCAGACGTGTCCATGGTGTGTAGATGTCCAATATGTGTTCGACACCACCACAAGACCCCATTAGAAGTGTACGTGTTTCATGGGAGAAACTTATGCAACACCTAACAACCCACCATTGGAACTTATTGTAATGTGTATAATAGACTATGATAAACATGTAAACGAGGAAATACACCCCATTTTTACAAAGCTCTCCAACTTACCTCCTATTACTATGCCTCATTGATAAAAATCTATGATTTTCATAGAAATATAAAGCATCAGTTACTTGTTCTGTGACAGTCATAGGCAATATTTGTGCTTGAATTACATACCATTTTTATTTTGAAAGAAGGTTACCCTTGTGATATTGAAAACGGAAATCTAGGTCCAACTTCCAATGAGCAGGTGACTCAAGTAAAAAATAGCTAATTTATATGGGTGATTCTTTCCAAATAGGATTGCAATTTCTGTAGCAAATTATATGAGAATGATAAGATCATCATGAGATAATGCATGTTGTAGTCCCCTTAAAATGCGACGCAAGCTCCAAATTCTAATTGAGTAATCAATAAGATGGTTTGAAAGTTGAAACAATATGACTACAATTCTACTTATCATGAACCATTTATTTTCTAACGATTTGACTACCAATTCTTAATTAAATTTTGCTAAAATTTTTAGGGTGAAAAGGAAGGACTCTATTATAGGTCTCAAGTAAGATAGGAGCTAAAAAAAATAAATTTCCGCACTTTGATTTCAAATTATTATAACATCAGGGAATGGATTCTGGACAACCAAGTCATGAAGTTCATGTAATGTAAAACACAGTACAAAAATCTCAGTGATGCCAAAAGATTAGAAGAACAATAAAGCTAATCTTCCTACTAACAAAATAGCAACACAGGTCATCATTTTCAACTTTAAGTTTAGATCGGAAGACATCCTACTTTCTTCACATAATACACATGAATAAAGGCAGACCAGCTTTATTAACAAATTAACTAGTATATTTGCAAGAAAAAATAAGAAATCAAGATAAGTCAGACAAAAATTCATAAAACATATATATGAAAAAAAATTTATAAGATCGTCAAACCACAAGAATCGAATAACTTAATAACATAGAAATCAATAGTTAACCATTTATTGCTTAAGAAACAAAGTAACATAGCAATATCCAAGTTTTACCACAAGTCCATATTTCATCTGCATCTAAAAAAGTAGGATCCTTGTCAACACATTCTGGATGATATGATTTTGTACATTCTCTGTGGCAAATTATCCCAAAAATTTATTCGTTAGAACCATATTTAGAAACTTGATTTGAACATAAATCATACAGATCTCAAATAGTAAGAAAGAACATAATAAAAATTTCGAAAGTCAATTGCTGAAATAATGAAGAGCAGAATTCAAGAGGACTAAAGAATATATATCAAAACTTTGATGTGACTTGACTATCATCTTATGCAAATCAGATTAGGCCTGCAAATGAGGCGGGTCAACCCAAGTTCTAATCCAAATTATGACTCGATTAAATAGCTAATGGTATTAAAAATGAAACTGATTATCTAGTCTGAAATCAAACCTGATCCGATCCGAATTTTTAATGTCGGGTCCTGAGTCAACCCAATCCACTATATATATATAGTAGCACTGTCGTTGTGCTGTGGGTGAGGAAATTTGGTAAATAGTGATTATGAAGAATCAATATGAATTATTAAATATTTTAAATCTAAAAAAAATATTAGAGTTGCCCACACGCTGTGGCCTACAAAGGAAACAGCCCGCTGCGTCTTGCCTCTGTTAATAAAAAATATTTAATAGAAATCAATTAATATATTAATAGAAATTAATTAATATTGATTAGATATATTTATCATTACAAAGTTGCCACAACCAGCTGCCCTTGTCACCTGGCCTCTGGTTTACAAAAATAAAACTATCTGTTTTATATTTGCTCCTCTGCTCGATCGTTTCATGATCTACTCACCTAGTTGTGTTGGGCTACAAGTCTTTCAGTTTTTTAACAAAAATATTTTAAATAAATAAGGTATATATTTTAATTTATTGAATTTTATCACTTTATTATTTATTAATAATTTTAGTTAAATAGATTTAAAGTTTTAACAGAATGTTTTCATTTAAGATTTGAGTAATTTTTTTAAGATTGGATTATTTGAGTAGATCTAACAATAGATTTATAAGAAAATCTTTTATCTTTGACTTACAGCAGTTTAAGTCCTTAAACAATCAATTTTTTATGATATAATACTTATTATCATAAGATAGTAAAAACTTAATATAAAATTTGATTCATGGAAACCGGTGCAATTTTAATATGAAGTTTGATTCAACTTATATAATTATCCTCATCAATAAAAATTTTTTTGAGAAATTATTAGATATATTTTCAAATTATAATTTAAATATTATTTCTAAATATTTAAAATGAATATGTTTAGTTAATAAAATTACTTTAAAATTTAATTATGATGTATATGTATATATTAATTTAGATGTGTTATGACTTAAAATTTACTAAATATTTTACCAAGATGGTAGCAGAAGAAAATATTGAGCTCAATGGGGTTAAGGTGGTAGAGATTGATCAAAGGTCAGATGATAAAAAGCAAAAATTAAGCTCCACTGTTTGAGTTGATTTTGATAGATTGAAAAATAGTGCTGGAAATTTACTTGCTAAATGTCATTATTGCAAAAAAGAGTTGTGTGTAGATAGCACCAAAGGTACATCATGTCTTAGAAAGCATTTGAGTATATGCTCATGGAAAACTGTTGCAAATAATGCGCAAAGAAAATTGCAATTAGCTAAAACGAAAGAAGGAATAAAGGCTATGGTGTAGAAATTGATCAAGAAAAATATAGGCGCAGGTCTACTCTTGTAGTAATTAAGCATCATTATCCTTTAAAGATGTGTGAGCATGAATTTTTTAGAGGATTTCTGAATGAGTGCCAACCACTATTTAAAATGGTTTCTAGACAAATCATTAGAGCTGATATTATTACTCTCTACAAAGAAGAGAAAGATAAGATGTATAAGTATCTTGATGAGCATGATTGTCGACTTACTATTGCTACCGACTTATGGGCTTCAAAATATCAAAATATTGCTTACATTATTTGACATCTCATTTCATTGATCGTGATCGGATTTTAAAAAAGAAAATTCTTGCATTTAGAAGATTAAACTATCCTCATGATGCGAAAACTCTTTATTCTTGTACACTTGCTATGCTAGTGGAGTGGAATATTGACAAAAAGCTTTTTTGTATTGTTGTTGATAATGCTTCAAATAATGAAACTGTGGTGAGGACTTTAAAAGCTTCCTTTTGTGAGCAAAGTTTATTGCCAATTGGTGGTCAATTCTTTCATGTTCGTTGTAGTGCTCATATATAGAATTTGATCGTTCAAGATGGTTTGAAAAATATCAACGGACTCATAGAGAAGATTCGTGAAAGTGTAAAGTATATGAACAAATCTTCATATGCTAAACAAAATTTTAATGATGTTCTTTGTCAACTTAAACTACAAAACAAAAAGAGAGTTCCTATGGATGTGCCACACAGATGGAATAGCACTTATTTGAATTTCAAGGAATAGCACTTATTTAATGCTTGAATCTGCATTGGGATTAAAAGCTGCATTTGATCACTTAGTACATCATGATTCCAGTTACAAATTTAATCCATCCAAGGAAGAATGGAAATGAATTATTTGGTGTATTGAAAGCATTCTATAATGTTGCAGTTCACTTATCTGGAACATTATTTCCTACTGCCAATATTTTCTTTGCTGACATATATCATATTCAGCTGCATTTGAACAAAGTTAGCATCTCATGGAAATATGTACCTCAGAAATATGGCTGAACCAATGAATCTGAAATTTGAGAAGTATTGGAAAGAATGCAGTTTGGTTCTTGCTTTAGCTGTTGTTTTTGATCCATGATATAAAATGTCTCTTATTGAGTTTTATTACACCAAACTTCATGGAAAATTTGAAAGCAAATATGTTCAAAAGTCCAACAAGTGCTTCTAGAGCTCTATCAACAATAAAGCAATGCAAAATCTAAAGACACTGAAATATGTCCCTTTTTGACTCAAAAAAGAACCTCTAGTTGTTCTAATGCAGCAAGAAATAGCCAAGAAAGTGATGATGAAATTGAGTTGAAGGCTTGGTATAATTTATCTAATTATGCTGCTTCCACAAATTTTCAAAAAAGTGAGTTAGCTGCATATTTAGAGGAGTGGATATTGTGTAATGTTGCATCTAATTTTAATATATTGGAATGGTCGAAAGTCTCTAGTTCGAAATTTCCGATTCTTAGCAAGATTACTCGTGATATTTTAGCATTCCAACCACAATTGTCGCAAGAAGTTCAAATATGTGAACCCATTTGGAAAAGGAAGAGAAACTTTCAAGCAAAACTGAAAATAATATAAATGAAAAAATTAGTCAACCTAGTAGTCGCAGGTGGTAGCATTTATAAAGCAAAATTAGTGATCGATAATCTCAAGAAAGCTTGTTTCTAAGCAGGTCCTCACTTTTGCTTTTCTTAAATAATGTGGATTGCATACAACTGAATGGGAATTATGGTCACCTAAACTAGTAGAAATCATCACCAACTTTCAAGGTCAGCTTTATAACTTTTTTCACTAGTTATTCCAGTAAAATGCAACAAATTTTGTTACCTCTAAATTTCCTAAATATATTGTAGTCCTAAAAGGGCATCCCCATACAAAAGGCTCCATGCTTTGCGAGGATAAAGGAGGGTAGTTTGCTGTAATCGCCTTGCCTTTAATTTTAACAAGGAGGCAATTTCCTGGACTATAACCCATGACCTTTTAGTCACAAGGGAGTGTCATTAATCACTATACCAAGGCTCGCCCTCAATTTTGCATAATCCCTAGAGGCATTGTAAAATAGCTAACTGTCATAAATTGGTCAACTTGGATGATTGTGAGTTGAGGAGTTATGCATAAGGAGAATAGTTAAAATTCTATAGAAGATTTTAAATTTGCTAAAGGTTTACCATTTCAATTCAAGTCTACTTTTCCTTTATTTCTCTAATAAAAGTAAAAATCATAAAAATAAAGCCTTTTAACCATGCTAACGGCCCATCAACATTTCAAAGATTAAAGAATGAAATTTTTTACCATATTGTACATGATTTGTGCCGGCGTTCATTCACACTGAGAAACAAGAAGTAATTTAACAGCTATAGAAAGAAGCTTTCAAACCACATTACTCCTAGGCTGCAGCTAAGTAGAAAGGAGAAGGTGAAAAAAAGGAATGACAAAGGTTACCAAGAAATATGCAAGCATGATGCATAATCATCTCAATCGACAATAAACAGGTACTAGTTCAACAACCTAAAGATCCAAGAATGAAGCCAGTGCACTTTGCCACTTTCTAATCCCTTCCAGCCACTATCGATTTCATGGTAGCGCAAACCCATATTCATGGGCGGGGGGGAAGAAGTGTAATGCTTGTGGCGACAGATTCTGTACAACCAGTTTATCAGTTTAGGTCATCCATTTACTGCATTGACGTTTAGATGGTTTCTTCGATATTTTTCCTATTATGGACCTGTGTTGTTCGTTTGCTGGCCAACCTATAGTAGTGGAGGTGCTGCAATTAATTGCGTCTGGTAATATACTTTCGGCTTGTCTCTTCTCTGCATCGCTCTTCTATTCTCTCTGTCCCCTCCAGGAAGAACGCTTTCAGCCGATCCCCAAGATTGGACGAATGAACGTACGGTGGATGTTAACAGTATCACAAAATGCTATAGCTCCAATATCGAGTAACAATTCTGCAAAGGTGTCTTCCATGAAATGGCTAACTCATTCTCCCCAGAACTAAATAAAGAAAACGTCTTTGGTCTATGAGACAAAAAACAATCTAATTTGTAAGTCGGAAGTGAAAAAGGAAGCCAAACGAGCCACAAAACCCCACACCAACAAGCAAAAGCACCCAGATTAAACAATCGAGACCCATTCCCAAAAAAGAAAAAGGAAAAATTGGGGAATGAAAAAAATAGAATCATGCATCAAGGATCAAAGAAATCGTATCGGAAAAGAACGGATCGAGCCAACTTGTGATCGCAGAGGCGGAGCGTGCCCCCATCCTTGCAAACGAAGCAGTAATCCTCGGAGTACTTCTCCTTCTCGGACGAATAAAGGCTCATCCTCAAAACTCGCCGATATCCAGAAGCCAACACAATCTATCTTCCCGTATCCAGCAGTCGGCGCTTCCTCCCCGAATCCCCTGAAAGATGAGATCCGTCTCCTTCGCCGGCCAGATCGGCACTAGGAACTGTTATCCGAGATGACACGATTAGTGGATAGCCCTTTGATCGCCTTCGAGATGCGTACTTAATGGAATCAGACCCTGATGATTACAAAAAAAAAAACTTAAAATTTAATTTTATTTTATACAATAAAAAAAAAAATTTATTTTGTATTCAAAAATAAAATAACTTTATTTTACATTAAAATATTAAATACTTTTTTTTATTCAAAAAAAAATTAAAACAACTCTAAAATATACTCCACCTACAGAATCAGTATTATCTCAACCGTATGCTTATATAATTAAAAAATAATATACATAATATATATAAATCTAATTAAAATATAATACATATAATATATAATATAGGTTAAAATGAATATATAAATATTAAAATAAAATTAAAAATAAGGCTCTATTCAACTTGATATTCAACTTACACTCAAAGCAAATTTGCCTTGAATTTAAAATATTTAAATTCGAGTTGAAGCAAATTCACTCGAATTCAACCAATTAACAACCCTATGTGGCAGCACTGGGCCACACTAGAAACAGTGCCACATACACATTTTCGCTTCCACGGTTCCACTCTTCTTGCAGTCAGCGATAAGAGTTTGGCTTAAAAACTAATAATAGCCCAATGTTCGGATTGAAGTTTTAACTTGACTTAAACTCAGTTCCAGTTTTTTAAGCTGAGCCATGAGCTAAGGTTGGATTGGATTGACTTGACTCGATCTCTATATTGTTAAATATAAATAATATATTCAACCATTCATTGTAATTATTTATTATTTTATACATAAGTTTGTAGGCAAAGTTAACCCAATTTAAAATCCTAGCAAATGTATTTAAAAAAAAAACTCAATTCTTAGAAGACTTTGTTGGCTTGATAATAGCTCAAATCAGCTTGAACTCAAATCAAATTGAGATAAGCCAAGCTCTCAAACTCAAATCGTTCTCAACCCTAATTGCAGTGTTCGAGAAATTATTAGGTCCGTGCAGCTCGTCATCTTTTATTTTTTATTTTGGCCAATAAACTTTTGTTATATAGTTAATGCGAGGCTAACTCACGCCTGCTTAAGCAAACGATGCTAACAAAATTATAATACTAAGTATAAATATAAAAATACTATATATGAATATAAATGTATTTAATATATTCTTGTATTTAATATTTTATGATCATATAATATATACTTAATAATTTTATGACTATATTTAACATTATATTTAGCTTGGCACATTTTTATAGCACAATGGTCATTGATATAATCTGACTGACCATCGAAAACATGAGGTCTGATTATTAGATTTTAACTATATAAAAAGAGAAAGAAAAAATAAAAAAATATAACAAGAAAATACAAAAATCAATTTAATATACTTTGAACTATACAACGAGTTGTCATTTGATAAAATACAATAAAAATAAAAGATTTATATAACTAATTTCATCCCGTGTAATAAAAATCTTAATTGTTGTTACTGTAGTAGTTCTTATTATTGTATTTTACGATTAAAAATATATTAAAAAAATTTAGGATAAATTACATTCGAGCCTCCAAAGTAAAGAACAATTGCAAACGGATCTCAATTTTAAAATTCCAACAGAGAGCAATACAATTACAAAAATGTACAATTTCGTACATAATTTTTAAAAAATTTTCATTTTGATTCTTATTATTTTTTAAGTATTTCACTTAAATTTCTAGAATTTAATTTATTAAATATATAAAATAGTTGTTTTAAAAAGTATATAAATAATAACTAATTTAGATTATATTTCTTATATATCTAATATAATAAATAATTTTTGTGTTTGTGAGCACAAAAAAAGAAAACGTGGAGGAGACGAATAACGCGATTCTCACAGTCCACATCATCAACTACTGCTTTTTTTTTTATAAAATAAAAAAAACTATTGCTTTTTTTTTTCGACCTCTGCATCTTGCTTCTATATTGAGAAGTTATTGTGTGCAGCACCAATCACAGAGCGTCACGCAAATAATGGGGCCTACCTCATGCAAAACGTTGTGAACTCCATTAGGCCTCGTTTGGTTCGAGGCGAATTTTTTGCCTAATATAAATTTTAACTATAAAAATCAAATTTCTTTCACATCTAATACAAATATGAATATTAGAATTGAAAGTATTTCATATTTTACACATTTTCTAATAGTAAAATAAATTTTTCTTTCATTAAACTTAAAAAATAAAATATTTTTTATTCATATCTAAATTTTTTTTTTAAATCAAACGAGGCCTTAAAATTGAATTGTCTGATCATGCCTATAAAACAGTTCGATAAATAATTAACAAAGTAAATTTTAAATAAATTTTAATTTAAAAAATAAATATAATTTAAAATTAGATAGTTATTATATTTAATTATATTTTTTCTAATTAATAACTATAGTTAATTTTTTAGATTGTTATTTATTTTAATCCTCCAAAATAAATTGTCTGGTCGGCGGGCTAAATAATCTAATTTTTTATCAGTTCATCGGATTTCTCTTGCTTTCGGGGCTCATTTGATTTGAGCTATTTTTTTAATTTAATATAAATTTTAATTATTAAATTTAAAATTATTTCATATCTAATTCTAATTTTAATATTAAATTATTTTTAAAAAAAATTATAAGATAATTTTTTTTTTTCTTTATGCAAAATTTAACCCTCTGCAAACGCCCCGTGGCGCGGCGTGACGGGCGACCCAACGCAATAATTTTTGCTCCCATATCAGACCCGAGATTGGGGGAAACGTAAACCAGAGAGACGAAGGTCGGATGACGGAAGAAGGGAGACCCGATGCCGAGCTCTTTCAGCTCCTAACTTCTCTTCTCCAACAGGTAGCTTTTCCACCGCTCATCTCCATCTTTGTCCGGTAAATATTGTGGTGTCGCGATCTTTAGCGTTTTCGGCAACCGATCGTGTTTTGATGTTAAAATCGATCCTTTTCGGGGCGATAATTTTTCTACGATCGGAAGTTTAGCGCCTATCTCTTTTAGCCCCCGCACATTTCTAAGGAACAGGAATAGCAGTGAAATTTAAAGGAAAAAGGGTAAATGGGTTTGAGCCTGGAAAATCGTCACACTACTTTAATTTTTTAGTAAAAATTAAAAGGAAACCTTATCATGGGTGTTATGTATTGTGATACGTTAACAAACGAAGAGTTCCTGATTGGTCTACTTAACCTTCAGGTATCGTTTGGTTAGGTATGTTTTAGAAATATTTAATTTTTGTTAGATTGAGAGAGAAAAAATTATTTTATTATTATGACGTGAAATAAAAATTATTTTATCATTGAGGTCGGATGTGAAATAAAATTATTGGGCCATTTGCATACATGCATGTTATACAAAATTTGAAGGGTACCACAAAAAATAAGTGATTGTTATGCATAGATATATGATAGGCATAACAATTCATTAAAGATAACCTGTTCAGTGATTTAGAACATTGTTCACACACCTCTATCTCTGAGTGACTCTATTTTTTACTGAAATGGTGTACTACATTAAAAAAAAAGGAACTTCTGACCCTTACATGCTCTAGTCTTGGTGTAGATATTTTTTTTTGAATTTTTTAATTATTTTTTGGTTTAATATTAACCACTCTACAATCATTTTCATTTATGTGGATAGATCAGGAATGAAATTCAACTAGGCAATCGTGTAAAATAAGCTTCCTAATTCTGCAAATTTTCCATTTTACCTCATCATGCCATTTAGTTAAAGAATCTTACACTTTTTCTGTATGTAAGCCAGAGTTGAGCTTCTACCAATATTTTCTTGAATCTTATTGAATCTAGCACTAATTTATCCATTCATGTTACTAATGCTTTAACAACATTTATCTCTATTGCTGTATTTCCATTTGCTGATCACATTCAAGACTAACTCTTGCATTTTCTTAAATTATGATATGTACCTCATACTTGAGTTATATTAATTATTTTAAAATATACTAATTCTAAATATGCAATGTGTATGACTAAGATAAAAAGTGATACTTCTAAGATAATACTTGAGGGATAGACTATGGATATGGTTTGCCATTTTGTGCATCAAGCTATTGCTATTAATTTATCCTAAATAATCTAGTGATGGAAACCTCTCCATCTGATCATTCTTCCCTAGCCATTTTATTCTCTTAACCTAGGTGCACAAATGCTTACTAGAGATTGACTTTTTTGTACAACTTTGCCTCCTCCAACATTCTTTTGATTATTTCACATCAAGTCAATTTACATGAAATTCATATCCATTTTGAAGTTCTTTATAGACCTCTAGGTTTTAGGTTTGATATAAGATAAAATTTACATAACTACTTGTTAGAATGGCGAATGTTGGTTCATAAATCATGCATTTCTTAAATATGCTTCTGTGTTTTGAGTTTGTGAATGTCTGTGCACCTTTATTCAAATTGATCACTTCGGAATTTTGTTTCCGATGTTTGCACTCCATTTTGGCCAAAAAATATGGCATCGTGAGATGTATATAGTTGGAAATTGGAATCATGAGATGTATATAGTTGGAGATTGGAATCATTTCAAGCTTCGTACTGTCATCATCAAATGTGCTAAATATTATTTCTAGGTTTCTTGCTTGCTAATAAAAGTTTAGTAATATTAAATGTCTATGCATCCTTGATCTAATTTGGTAATTTTTTATTAAGCGTCAATCCAGTCTATTTTAAATTTTAGATTGATTTTAAACCGATTTAGTTTTGTTGCATTGAAATTAAATCAGTTTAAAATTTAAATCTTTAAACCAACTGAGTTTTGTTGGATTGAAATTTTCTCTTAAAATATTTGACAATCTATTGCATTTGTCTTGGAAAATTTACAACTCGTTGTTCCCAGGGTTCACGTATTACATTCGTTTTTGTCTGGTTTCAATCCAATTACATATAACTCAATTCAATATATAGGAGCTTTTTTATTTTTAATATTAAGAAAGCTAATGATGGAGATCATTTGGAGAGACCAAGGATGGAGCGCGAGACCTTCAGCTTTCACATCTTATTCATTTTCAGTAACCATGAAGACCTTCAGCTTTCACATTCTATTAATTTTCAGTAACCAACTGACCACTCAAGACCTTCAGCTTTCACATCCTATTAACTTTCAGTAACCAACCGACTTAAAAGCCTAACTTTCTGGGTTGAGGCTCAGAAATGATTTTATGTTTTGACAAATCTATTTCCCTACCTTTTTTAATATTATTTCATAGTAATTTGATTTTTCCAACTTAAATGCAAAAATGATGTCCTCCTTAATAGATTCTCTATTGTTTTCTATAATTGTATTTTCGTTCTGTTCCTATTGTACTTTTTTCTTATCTCCGCTGTAACTGCCTCAATTCAATCCATCTTCATCATACACACCCAGGGAAATTAGCTTTGCATTGATATCTCTTAACCGGATGCCACAACACGACCACCACCATGACACAAAATCACCACCCAGAAAACAAAGTTTCACTGACTCAAGAAGTCTCTGAACAGGTAGAATCAATAAGCAATCAAGAGGAAGTTGAGCTCAGGGCTAAGATCGAAGCACTGGGTTTAGAAGTCGCTAAGGTGCCAGCAAAGCCAACAAAGGATATTGATGAGGTATGAATCTCTGTTCCACATAACCCACCTTCGTTGTGTGATATGATACTCCACTTATGAACAGCTTCTAATTGAATTTAGCTAGAGATAGCAGCAGAGCTTGATAAATTGTCAGCCAAGCTAGATGATGTAGATAGAATGATATCATCAACCATGGCCACCAATCCAGCGGTCTGCTCTCTTCTTAGCAGTACTGCAGAC
The DNA here is from genome assembly GCA_019297695.1 of Apostasia ramifera. Taxonomy (NCBI): domain Eukaryota; kingdom Viridiplantae; phylum Streptophyta; class Magnoliopsida; order Asparagales; family Orchidaceae; genus Apostasia; species Apostasia ramifera. Next base: position 133,818 of record JAEMOT010001210.1, read on the forward strand.
GTGTGGATGCCAGTCATCACCGCCAGTGCTGATGAAAGGCGAGCTTTTGCTCGAACTGAAGATGGTGATCATGAAAGGTCAACATGATTAAGCAAGCCATTAGAAAGGCAAAGACTTGAATTGGCAGTTTCTTTAAGCTTGATGCCCAGTAGTATGTTTAAGCTTAAATTGTTATGATTTATCTGACAAAAAAAATGACTTTAGAGAGAGAGTTATTTGGTAGTTTGTGGGGAGTGTGTTGTCATGTGTTATGTTATGTACTATTAAATGAAGCAAGAATATTTTCTGCCATTACATTATTCCTATTGGCCATTTTTTTTAATCCAGCTACAGTTAATGTATATTAATTTCATCCTGAACAGCAAGCTTAAATTGAACAATGTGGCCTTGTTAGTACAGTTGTTATTCCAGAGATTGATCCTATTGGCCACTGTTCCTTTTTTTGCAACTTAGTTGTTGTTGAGTTGTGAGTTAGCCACTCATGAGCTTCGTTCCAATTTTGTAAATTGTGAACAACTTTATTGATTTGCAAACTGATAACAGTGTTTGTGATTTGTGCTCTACTTGTATGATTTCATGTTCTTATACAATTTGCAAGTGTGTTTCAGTTGTGTAAGTCGAGAAAAGCACAAATTCTGATTGTGTTCCATATTTGCTAATTCGCGACATTCACAGTGTAGATTTACAAGTTGAGAACCACATTCACAGTTTACAAAAACTGAAATATACAAAAAGGAAAAATGATGGGGGCTGTCACAAGTGAGTAATGAGTTAATAGTTGAACTGAAAAATTAACGAGGAAAATAAGATGAATTGAAGTCCCATGTACCTATTTATATATTTATGTGAACTTTGATCCATTAGCAAGATTCCTTAGTTAATGAACTTATGATAAGCTGAGTTATTTATTAAGTCTGTATCATATTTTTGGTAATCTTTAACTCATGATCATATTCATTTTCCATTCCATTTTATAGTTCTATTCTTTTGTAAGTAGTCAATTAAGTTTCATTACTTGGAACTTCATCATAACTCAAAAACTCATTCCAACATAAAATTATTTGAATATATACAGAACACACATAAGCTGTTAGATTAATCTCAATATAGACTGTACATTAATTACATGTATATACAGGTATCATCAAAACTATGCTCGAGGCAAATTTATGTCCATTTAATAATAATACAATCTAAGGTTTCTTGATAATACCTTCAAAATCACAAACTATGTTAACCCAAACTAAAATCAATTTTGTAAATTGGCACAACTGAAACTTCAAATAAGAAATTTTTAAAAAAAAATTGATGCCAGTAAACTAACTAGTGTGATCTCTACCACACTTTATTGAAATTGAACAGCGATCTTTTTCTCAGATACTTCATATTTGCTCAGACCTCCATCTCAGAGTTAAATGAGATTCAACATTTGCGAGTGATAGACATTGAACAGAGCTTTACTTCTACACAAATATAAACTGAATGACAATCAGCAGTTAAAGCAACTGCAAGCTATCTCCTGGTTCGACCAGATTAGGGATCATTCAATACTCCTGCCTAATGAATGGTGATGAGCTCATGTCAGTAGTGCTGCAAAATGAATCATCCCCCCTACTCGAGCACCTCCCTTATATACTTGTAACAGTTGTGATGAATCTATTTAGAGTCTGGGGTGTATTCTAGTGCAACATGGTAAGGTAAAAGCTACCCAATTCGAGATTAAAGCGTTCAAGATTAAAGCGTTATGTTGTTTCAGTTCTAATTCTAGCGCTGTTTGAAAGGAATGAAGGTAAAAGCTACCCAATTCGAGACCTTGAACTTGTAATAGTTGTCTTTTCTTCGAAAAGTATTATGCCACTATCTATATGCCGTGAAATGTGAGGTGTATTTAGAACAAAACATGAGACTCTAAGAAGTTCTGAAGGCTATTGTTTAAGATCAAAATCCAAAGTTTTACATCTCACTTTTATAAGAGATTAATTACATCAATCTTTTGGTGCTAAACTAAAATTTAGCATAGTATTTCATCTAAAAACAGATGGTTTGACATAAAGGATTATCTAGATGCTAAAAGATTTGTTACTATTATGTGTATCAGATTTCGGAGGCAGTCAAGAAGAATATATTTTCATTGGTAGAATTTACTTACAACAGATACTAGTCCAGCATTGGATGACGCCGTATGAAGCCTTGCACTGAAACAAATGCCAACAATCTTTGTTGTGTTGGTATGAAAGCAATGAAAGAGCAGCATTGTGTCCACGGTTAGATATAAAAAAATTGAGAATATCAAAATAATTCAAGAAAGATTGCGGTCCACTCAGGACAAACAAAAGAAATGTTAATCACAAAACGGTAGATTTCCAAGCACTATGACCTTAATTTTCATTTATGAAGGAATAAATATGATCAGAAGATCAAATAAGCTCCTAAAATCGGATCAAATCCCTTCCTTTTCCTCAAACCCTAACTTTACCTTGAACAAACGCCATCAATTTGCACAGCTGCTCAGGAGCCAATTCGGATCCAGCGCAATATATATATATATATATATGGGAATGCGTAGAAGAGTTCGCCGGCGGTGAGTAGGTTTCGCCGGCGACAGGAAGACGGTAAGGAGGACCTTCTCATTTCATTCTTTTTAGTTTTTTTTTTGTTTGTTTTTTTGGATAATATATCCTTTTCAGTTTCTGACCCTTCGAAAGATAACGGAGTCGCATAAAGTTTCAACATAGAGAAACATGAATTGTTCCGCATAGATTATTCTATGCGAACTTGGCCTGAACCCTGTAAGGCCTCGTTTGGCTGCCTCCCATTTTAAGAAAAAAATAATATTTTAATAATATTTTAAATTTATTATAAATTTTAATAATTTTATTTTACATTCAACATAAATTTAATTTTTAAAATTTATTTTATTTCACATCTAATATAAATTTTAACATTAAAATTAATTTTATTTTACATCTTACATACTTTTCAATATTAAAATAAATTTCTTTCCTATCAATTATATAAACTAAATTTATTTATTTATTTTTACCTAGAATTAACACCAAACTAAATAAGCCTTATATTAGAGTTTTCTAGATAATCAATTTGAGAATAAAATGAAATTTTTTTCTCTATCGAACTAAATAAGCCTTTCACACATGTCTCTAAGGTTGATGGCAAACAAATTTCTCAAATTTTATTCCCTTAAAAAGAGAGGTAAGGGACTAATTTGAAATAATTTATTAACTTCAAAGATCAATATGAAAGATTTTAAAATTCATGAATCAGTTTGAAAAATGTTAATAACTCTTATCTCTCGAAAGAACTTGAATGAAAAAAATTCAAAATTTATAGATTAATTTAAAATTCCAAATCAATTTTAGTAGCCCAAAAGTAATCTAGCCCACTTTTTTATAGCAATTGATTGATTTAAGGAGGTGTTATGAAAATGTGCTGGTGAAACCATGTTAGTTGAAAAAAATGATAATTTTGTTTAAAGATAAATTTAAATAATATTATAAAAAAAATTATAAAATTATAATTTTAAAATAACATCTACATTTGAATTATATTTTTGAAATATTTTAAAATTTATTAAAATATAAAACATTATTATATATATAATAAAAGTAAAAGACACATATAACCAACTACTTAATCAAATAAAAACTTAGTAATTATTATTATTTTTATTATTAAAATAAAATAATTTTATTATTAAAAATTATGATAAATATAAAATTAAATTAACGTTTAAAATTAAAACTTTTATAGAGATATGAAATAAATTTAAATTTAAAGTTTTAAATTTACAAATGTAAAATAAATATAAAATGTAAATAAAAATATTGATGATTTTTCTGCTTCAACAAAAGCGAGAAGATGGGAAGTTCACCATAACAAGCCGACATAAAATTATATGAATATACTCGTAACACAACATATTAGTTATTAAATTAACCTAAACAAGAATTAAAATATAAGTATCATTGAAAACTAAGCTAAAAATAAAATTATAGTCATGAATCTCCATAAATAAATTCATTAACTCAAGCACAAAATGAAATCAATTATGTAAATAGACACAATTGAAAGTGAGGCCAGTAAAACAACATATGAAGGTTGAACAGCAGTATTTTCCTCATATATAATTATTTACACCTCAAAAGATAGTTAAATTGATACAGACATACAAAGTTTTATTTCTACACAAATATAAACTGAATCACAATCAACTGTTAAAAGTAATTGCAAGCTCTCTCCTAGTACACTTGATGAGAGATCATTCATTACTCTGCCTAATGAATGGTGATGAGCTCAGGTCAGTAGTGCTGTAAAATGAATCATCGACGACATAATTCTCATCCTTCTCGTCCTCCCACCGGAGCACCTCCCTTATATACTTGAAACACTCGTCCACAGTCAGCCGATCCCAAGCCCGAGCTTGCGCGACAAAGAGCTTGTGCTTCGTCAGGGAGAAGTACAGGTCTTTAAATTTCATGGCGATGTAGTAGTAGGCCTGGTGGGCAAGGGATTGGTTGTGGCTGGTTTTCAAGGGGCAGAAGTCGCTGAGCCAATCGCAGTTTGAGAGTGGTGCACGATTAATTTTCTCCTCAAAGAGATCATACTTGTTGAGCACAAGTACAAAGGGTGTGTCTCGAAAACATGGTTGTCTGTTCGAATTTTAATTAGTGTTGCATTCACAAAATAAATAAAAATAAAAATAAAAAATAGAAGCATGAGTTCATTCATTGAGTCCAGGATTATATGTAAGTACCTGATCGTGGTTTCAAACAGCTCCTTGCTCTGCATCATCCTGTTCAATAGAGGTTTGTTGTTGCCGTGAACGGGAGGCCCAAACTGATCGTAGTCACTGAGAGCTATGCAGAATATCACTGCACGGACATCCTCAAACATCTCCACCCACTTGCATCCCTCATTCATACCCTTGGCGCTTACCCGAATCAGCTGGTATCTATATAAAAAACAAAAGTAAAAGCTAACAGGTTGAGGCTGGCATTGCATATGAAACAATAACAGACCATCAAAATGCAGAAGAATAGACAAGAGTATCATACAACAACAACAAACAACCAAGCTTCCACTCCACCAGGTGAAGCCGGCTACATTAATCCTTTGTTTTCATTACACTTTATCAAGTAAGAGCTTCTTATTCAGCTCTAAGTACACAAGCTCATTCCTTATAATTTCTTGTCATAATATTTTAGGTTTCCTCTTCCTCTTTTTACATAAGCAAGATCTGATAACCAAACTCTTCTTATTGAGCTTCAATCGGCCTACAATATATGTCCAAACGACCTAAGCTAACTCTCTCTAAGCTTATCCTTAATTAAAGCTACTCCAACTTTCTTATGAATGTACTCATTTCTCATCTTGCTTATTTATGTATACTCACTTATCCACCTTAACATACTCATTTCATTTACACTTATTTTACTTATATATTTTTGATTTGTAAGCTAGCACTCCACACCATATAATATTGTTGATTTTACTACTATCTTATAAAATTTATCTTTAACTCTGAGAGAGATTTTTCTATCATACAAAACACTAGATACATTTCTCTATTTAATCCATCATGCTTGAATTTTATTAATAACATCACTATCTATTTCACTGTCAGGTAAGAGTAATATAAGAATATAAAATTATTCTTGGGCCAACATACCAACTTAAACTTTAAATCAGTGTTAATAAAATGCTATGGAACTATGGCCACAATATAGATGCAAGGGCATGGGTTTGGGGTTTGGGGTTTGGGATTTGGGGTTTGGGGTTTGGAGTTTAGGGTTTGGGGTTTGGGGTTTGGGGTTTGGGGTTTGGGTCGGGTCTAAAATGATTCGGGTCGAATTTGGTTCCTAATATATTTGGAATTGATATTTTGAATCGGTTCTTGGGTCTAATAAATTTATTTGGGTGAACCGAACCGAACCAAACCGAGCTTGGCACACTGGCGGTTATAATTTAATAAACTATATGAAACCTCTTCAATATATTATATATAATTTCATTCCATAAGTCATTCACTCATTCACATATTTTTTGGATATGCTATCTTGCTGCTGTAATTATCTTTAATTATATTTATTTTTTTATTATAGTATGGGAGTTACTTCACATTTTAATTATTAAATTTAGCTTCAATACCCTGCTATAAAAAAACTCCAATACCCAGCATTAAATTAGCTCCATACAAAGGACGATTAAAAAAAGTATATTAAATTGGAATTGGAGCACGCCGAAGATGGGAGCACGGTAGTTGTGAATTGCAAACCGAACTCGACCCGGATCCAACCCGAACCCAATGGTTCGGGTCTAGGTCGGGTTTATGAGTGCAACAGTTCTGATTCCACTATATGTGGAACCGATTTGGCTCGGGTCGGGTGCATAAAAGGTATGGAATCGACCCAACCTGACCTATGCACACCCCTAGTCTGTTTAAGGAGCATGACCCTACAAAATGCTAATGTAATTATTATTTCTTTCTGTATCAAAAAAAAATATTATTTCTTTCTTCTAGCAGTTACAACATCAAAAAACAATAACAAGAAGTTTTACTTCACATCTAGTTAAGGTTAATTATATGAATTTTTCTTCTCCATTCAGTTATATTTAAAGCACTCTCTAGGAACTCTCTAGGAACAGTGTCAACATTTCATGATATCATTTCAGGATTTTACTTGATTTTCCAACTTTCTAGGACAATAACTAATTCCTGCTCAATTCATTTCTGCCAAAAGCGTGACCTTGGTCATTAAACGTGTAAGGCAAATATCACTGATAATTACTCTTTAGCTGTAATGCAGTTCCACAAAAAGTAGTAGGAAAGAGTCATTGATTTTGTTTGATTAATGTTAGCAAAGGGATCAAAAGATGACTCGTTAACTAGCTACCAAACTGAAAAAAATAATGACTTCTCCATGCTGAACTATGAGGAGTGCATTTTTCTCAAATATTAACATACGTCCATTCTAAATATGAACACTAAGAAGTTTCCTCCATCAAAGTTCTGGAGTTCTAGCATGTAGTTCCTTGGTTTCTGGTGGGGACACCACGATCGACCGTCGATTCATTCCTGGCAGAGTTTACCGTCGACGCCCAAGATCTAGCCATGCTGCTTCGATCTGGATTGATTGACTATTATGACAGATTTGGAAAGATGGATGCTGCGGATCGCTAACTCGATGAATTGGAAATCTCCTATTCATTCTGATTGATTGGAGAATCCATTTTGGGATGATTTTATTTTTCACATTTATTTGTATTAGTTATTTCTATTTCGGTGATCATTATTTTAAGCATGTTATCTAGAATAAAATGTAACGACGTAAGGATCCATATCGTTTGTGTGACGAATTTATTACATTATGTATTTTTTCTTTATTGAGTCAGTCTGTATGGAGGCCTATATAAACGCCTCCCTATTACTCTTATTTTTCTTAATGCTAAATAAATCTGAATTGTGTTTCTCTCGGGGTTATTTGATTCTGGAATGAATCGATATCCTGGATAGGGAAGGGCTTGGGCCTTGGGTGAGAATCCCTAAACTCCACCCGCTCCAGATCCTCCCCTCCGGACTCGATTCCATTCATCTTGCACCCTCCAGCATTCACCTCGACTCCTCCTCATCCACTCCGCCGACTAGCTTGCGTGCCTGCGCCCAGTTCGTTGACTCCGATCTGCCGTGGATGCGTCATCGTGCACCAACAATACTGACTACGCGACGACAGCTTTGCACGACGTCCTCATACAGTTCCGTCAGACACGCCTGCTCTAACAGCGCGCGCCCCAACACCGATCGCGCGTCCCCGCAGTCCTGCCCGCGCGCGACTGCGCCTCGCCCGTCAGCGTTGCCCCTGCTC
>JAEMOT010001210.1:141748-217796 GCA_019297695.1 Apostasia ramifera
CGCCCGCGCCCGCGCCTCTGCTCTGCGCGCGCGCCCTTGCTGTGCGCCGTCGCCCACACCCCTGTCGTGCGCGACGAGTCACTGCCTAGCCCTAATTCTTGGAGAAATTACAACTTGGTCTGTGAAATTTTCTGACTCAGGTACGAATTTCAATAAAACCTTTAACCTGGTAAAATCGAATAATCTGGATTTTTCTACTCGCTCGTGATTTGCTCGAACTTGTTCCACCTATGCGACCTTTCATTATTGAGCGAATTTAAATTACGATTGATTAAATATTGAGATCCTTAATCCTGTTCCCCGTTTCTGATTTGTTGAAAACCGAATTGCGCCTTAATCTAAATTGGTAATTTTTCAATTACCTTCGATCTAATTTATTTAAAATTTTGAAAGAAATCGGTTTTGCGGGCTTAATTAATTTTTCAATCATTACAAAATTATTCTCTGATATTTAGCATTAGTTTGTGAATAATATGCTTTGTAAGATTGCTGATCTTTAAACTGATTATCATTCATCTATCCCGCATCAAATTTGGTATCAGAGTGTGACAACCAGGAAAAAAAAATCCAAAGCATGGCAAGCACACTAAGGAGGATTTTGAGACCTAGACAAAGCAAGTTAATGAATTTAACCATCTTTAACTGCTGCTTCTCAAGGATTTGTTCCCTAAACCCCATATTTTTAGTAGAATAATAAGAAAGCACGTTTTAAACTTCAACTACTAAACATACTATCTTTTCCAATAAGAGTCCAGGAAAAAAATGTTTAGACAGAAGTTCTTTTTGCCAATTAGGTATAAGTTTAACAGGATTATTGAAAAGCTGATCATTCGGAAGGTCCCACCACCCATTTATGATCCTGACACTCTTAGCATTCTTTCTATTCCATCCCAATCCATCCTGAAATATGCGGCTAATACTCTGATGATCAACACAGTTGTCACTACATAGTAATGTAAGGGGGGCGAATGCGATATAGGGATGTAAATCCATAATAGTTTCATCCAAAGCCGCTAAATAAAAACCATAGGGCAGTCCCATAAATCAATGTAGTGGAGTGAAGTCTTCCTAATTTCTCACAAAATGCATTCCACATCCCTTATTCCAAACCCAATGTTGTTAGCTTATACTCTAGTGTGAGTAGAGGGAAAACTCAATTTCATTTATTGCTTCTTCAAGGTCATTTTCCCAGGCATCTTATTTCAAAAAAGACTGCCATAGCACAAGGTTTGACCTTTATCATTCATGAATTGGACTCAAATACTAGAAAATTCTCTTTTGAGTTGGCTAATGTGGTCCTCTGCTGCAAGTTTAGTCTTGTTCACAGACCAAATAAAAATCACTAAAGTGAAATGGAGCAACGCATAATAAAAATATGCAAATTGATGCATATATTCATAAAAAAACATATGTTTCTGCAAGGACTTGCTCTCCTGAGAGGTATCTCAATTTAATAAAGACTGCCATGGTACAATGGTTTATTACTTACTTTTTTTTTTAGATTCTTCATAGATGTACTTTTAAAACGTATTTGCATTTTATTTCTTCTGTACTTTAGGATTAAGAGCATATTACAGTTTAGCTTCTTGAGGTTGACCTGGCTTTGTATGAGCCCTCTATTGCATGTTTCATGTCCACAAATTGAGTTGAGGATTGAAGCAGGGTGGGTTCTGGATGACACCTATTAATCTAACAAAGCCTTGATGTGGCTACACATAAAACTTGACAAGTTTTTAGCATAAGAAAGCAACAAAAAATAAATATCTAGCATAGAGCAGTACAGCTACAGAAATATAACTCAAATAGTATTGACAAGGACATCACATCTACTTGCACAGCAATTGATGATCTGGAGCTGATCAAGTTTTGGCTAGCCTGATGGATCAGATTTCAGTTTATTTCATTTTCAATTAGTTCTCAAATTGATTTGTTTAGTTAGTCACGTCCCAACAAAATTTTATTTAGTCCAACATCATCCGTTGGGTTTCAGGATGAGATTAGTCACACAATTTATAGCGTTCGTGACTGAACGTAATGTATCGGATTACGAATAAAATCAGAGTTTAGTGAAGCCGTGATTCTGGTGTAGGAATCAAAGGGAAGGGCTCATATTTTAGGTGAGAAGTCAAACCCTAGTTAACTTCTCAACCCCCCTTCCTCATTGTTTTCAATTTCACTCGCTATCAATCATCAATTAGTCACAAGTACACCGATCCAACTGAACGATTTTTTTTTTAATTCTCATGTTGTCACCCGTACAATGCACTCCATCAATCCAAAAAACAATCCATTTCCTTAATGCATCTCTGCTTTAGAATCCTGTTCCTACTGTCCCACATGGATAGTTGAAAGCATCAACTCAAGGAAACCTCTCTTGAGGAACCTCTTGTTGCAACCAAGGATTATGAAGAAAGGCCGAATAAATTAAACAAGATCCTTCCACTACCACTGATGTCAAGCACACAAACCTCTTTTAGGTCAGCACTCTTCATCATGTCACGTTGCAACTGAATAAGTCAAGAAAGGTGGAATTCCTTCATCTATCAACTAATTCCCAAAATTAAGGTGTAAGTTATTGTAATTGACGTGTAATTTGTTTTTCAAATCCCAATAATCGCATGGTTAATTGGTTTTGGATGGATTCATTTGCTCAATTGGATCAATCATCTTTTCAAACTAGAAATCAAATTTCTGAAATGATAGAATTTACCGTGAAGGCATCAAATCTTGAGTTTTTCACTTATTCCTATTTAATCATACCCGACTTCCTGAAAGCATTTGATCCTAATCGGAATTGGTAAATTTTAATTTACCACCCATCTAAATTTTCTTTGAATTTAAACTAGTTTAATTTGTGGAATTTAGAAGTAACATGGTATTCACCTCCAGCAGATCTTGTCATGGAGACAAATAAAAATCAGAACGTTTCTGCACCAGTTAATAAGTACCACATAGAACTGTCTCACCTAGTTAGAGGTTGGGAATGAATATCTGGATTGTCATTGTAGGGTTCTGCCAGTAGGCTGCGATCATCAAGTGAGAACTCAATGAAAGCAAGGCCATTTCCTTGAGTAACCCCTTCTGCATAAAGTATATCTTTCTCAGAAGGTTCATACTCATTGCCGGATACCTCGATAGCCTGGAAAAATACATTTCTCAGCAACTGACTAAAACATGAATCAATAAAACATTAAAAGTGTAACCTTACTGCATGTGGGGAATTTTACAGAAAACATGCTTTTCTATGAAAGACAGAAACACAACAAGAAGACCATGGAACAGAAATTCAGTGGAAAGAGAAGAACTAAAAGAACAAATTCAGTCAATAGAAATTCTAAAGATTCCTTAATCTGCATCAATTTAATGGCACAGGTGTCCACTTTCATACCCAAGTTAGTTACAACAACAACAACAACCAAGCCTTAATCCCACTAGGTGGGGTCGGCTACATGAATCCTTTGTTTCCATTGCGCTCTATCAGTTACCAAATTCTTATCTAAGTTTAAGTAACTAAGATCACTCCTTATAGTTTCTTGCCATGTCTTCTTTGGTCTCCCTCTTCCTCTTTGTACATGGGCAAAATCCAATAACTCAATTTTTCTAACTGGAGCTTCAATTGGCCTACGATTTAGTTCATACCCAAGTTAGTTATTAATGAAAAAACAGCACTTTATAATTCTCCCCACTATACAATTTTATAGGTATCAATAATCTAAAATATCTATAAATGGTGCCCTCTTAGCATTCAAACTAATAAGGCGACACGTTATTAAATGCAAATCACTAGTTAATTAAATAATTATGGAAAACATGAAAAGATCCATTTTGACATCCTAATTTTCCCTGTTGTCCAAATACATTAATATCTGTAACCTATATCTATGATAATATACCAAACAATTATTTCTTTACATGCAAAGTCACTATCTGACAACTTGACGTCTAGTTGGAAGTTACAGGTTAAAATTCATATATGGTAAACAGCAAAAAAGAGATTTCTAGCTGATGCACTGATGGAAAGAAAAAGATTCAAGGGATTAGGTGAAGGCACCCTGCTCAGAAAGTATTCTGCAACATCTGGAAGAAAATGAAGCTCATTTCGTCTCTTGTATGTTTCCTGTATGGCAGAATCCTTCCACATTTCATCAACCAATGGGGCATACTCACGTGTAGCAGCAGGGAAAAAAGCATCTAAATCTCCCATTGCTATGATGTCTAAAAGCCAGTTAGAAAACTGCTTTAATCTTCCACTAATGGAATAGACACTCAAGGCACGTCCATTATCATCATTTCCGTCTCCACCTAAAAACAACAAAGAAGTTATTAGATACTTCATGAAAATATTGGAGATAAACCATTATTAGTAGTAATACAATACAAATTCTGCACTAAAATATGACACCCTGCCATCTAAAACAATTAACTTGTTGGTAATATTACTATAATAAAATATAAAGAGAACCATAAAATATTTGCTCATAATCTGACACGGGTAAAGAACAATAATAAAGAATATGCAGTCAAAATGATCAAAGAAGATTAATAAAACTGGCAGCACTAAACCTGAAAGAATATGGGAAATAGTACACTAGCCAAATCTAGCCACTAAGCAGCCACCAATCCACTGTTATAGTATCTAGAATAGACTAATCGAAAACAAGTAATAGCATATTAGACAAATGTTGCCATATAGTAACCATCAGAAAATGCCTTACGTGTTTCTGAGAAGCAGTTTAATTATTCCTCAAAACATATTTTAAAAAAGAATGGATCATCTCTTATAGTTCTAGAATACATAAATAAGGTATACAAAAAAAGAAAGAATACACAAATAAGGAATGTGTATACCTCCACAGGTCAGAAATTATGCCTGGTCAATGAACATAAAAATTCAAAAGATGGATAGATGCTTTCTTTTGCCTTCTCTGTATATCCGCAAAAATGTTTTCACAAAAAAATTTCTCCAAAGTATACGTCTATTGCATTCTAGGAAAAGTAAAGTCATCTTTTGATTTTATCTTGTGGCAGCACCAAGACGATTAGAACATTTACCTTAGCAGGCATGAGGGGCATGGCATAATGTTGACACCAAGCAACTCCACAAATTATCATTAGTTAGATTTTCTTCTACTTCAGTTAGCTTTAGAGTTGCCAGACTTAGTTTCAAAGCCATCATCAATATTAACTTTCAAGTCAGATGCTTGATGATCTGCTTATCAATTATGGCCATCTACATGGCATTGGATGGACAAGAATTAATCTAGCCTCAAAAGAGCCGAGCACTTAGATCCTTCATCCAAGCACATTCGATCCAATCCATAAGTCTAGAGATTAATTTTTATCTCAATGCTAACCAAAGTGACCACCTTTGACTAGCTTGGGCAAAGGAAAGCACGAGTAACTTCATGATCAATCAGAATTTCATTTATTTGATTTTATCTTGGCTACTAATACAGATTTGACCATGGCATTGAGTTTCAATTTTCAAAATTCATCCAAATAAGGATTAATCCGATGGAGCAACTTGCATTCCGCCATAGATTTAAGAATTATTATTATTTCTTTTTTTCTGTTTCTTTTTGTTTTATTATTCTATAAATAGCACTTATGTAGGCAATGTAGGCCTTATTTGGCCCCTTATCTTATGAATGAAATTTTAGATTTTTCTTTGTCCATGCATGGATTCGCTTTGGTGGGTGCGTCCTCCGTCAAATGTTGCGACGATTAACATTTGAATTGCTGTAGCAATTTGTCTTAGGCTTTTGTGGTCGTTGCGACAATTAAGATTTGAATTGTTGCGACAATTTGCCCTGGGTTTTTGCGGCTTGCTATGCTTTTAAATCGTTGTGACGATCACCATATCGAGTATTATCTTTTGTTTGAGTGTTCTTCTTCTCTTTCTTCTTCTTTCGAATATTTTATTTGCATGAAATATTCTGAGATTTCTTCAATTTGATCATATGCCTGGATGCATTAATCACAGAATTAACATCAATTCGAAGATTTTCTCGATTCGGTTTTCATTGAACTAATAGCAAAAATTAATATTGTTTCGAATTATTTTTATATCCTTCTTAAAATATATTTCTGGAGTTATTTTATGTTTACTTGTTTAACAATTAACATGCAATCATATTGTTCTTTGCTACGACATATCATCTTAACCCTCTAGCATTTAAGCATATTCACATTTAGTCATATTCGCATATAGTTAAATTTGCATTACGCATTTTTTATTTCATTTAAAATCTAAATAACAATAATAACTTGATTTTAAATTTTTTTCTAATATTTTTTATGTTAATAAATTCTATTTTACTGTTTTAACATTTAGAATAATTATATTTAGATTAAAAAATAAATTTTTTTCGACCCTAAAATTATTAGAAAAATATTAACTTGCATTTAGTAAATCTGAAACTAAAATATTTATCGAATTAAATTAATCATTTAAATTAAATTCAATTCTTAAATATAAAATTAATTTTACCACTTTAATTAAAATCTATTTTAAGTTTCAAACTTATATTAAAGCTATTGTAATATTTATATAAGGTCTTCCAACAATATTTAGAAATAAAATCGAATCACATCCGACCTACTTCTCTGCCTATATGACGTCATATCGAAAAAGATTTCTTAGATCACGCAAAGAAAATCAACACTTCACTTGAGGTGGATATATTGACACTCTAAAAAGCAGAATAAAATAACCAAAAAGCAATAAAATAAGTAGGAATAATATATTGCAGTTTATGCTAATCCAAGAGCAATAAAATACTTCGTAAGGTATAATATGCAATGATTACCTTCAGTGTGACGTTCAACAGAACCATTTTCACTGATATTTGACAAAGCCTCCTCCTCAAAGCGTTCTCGACCCTCAAGTAGAATGCTAAGATATTTGTACATGTTGCTTTGGATCATCAACTTAAGATTTTCAAGCTCTTCTTGAGAGAATTTACTTCCATATAAAAACTTGGCCTGTAAATTACAAAATTATATGTATGAAAATGATCTTAAAAGAACATTGCAATGCAATAAAAATATTGAAAGAAACACAAGTTGCAGCTACATATAAATAACATAATCATAAAATAACTAGTAATAACAGCACAAGGACAATTTTTCTATCAGCACAAAAGACTTATGTGACGACATGATTCAATAACCTTCAGAAGCTTAAAATATACATATTCTAAAAAGAGCGAATACAATGCAATGAGAGCAGCCGTGTGAATCATGTGCTGCCATGTGGCAACATGGGACCCACCATTAACAGCATCACCTGGCTGATGTTGGCTTTTAAAAAATAGTGATCGAATAAAATAACATGTTTTTGTGCAAAGAAACTGATTTTTTCGTAATCAACTACAAAAACTTAATTTTAGCTCTAAAATTTAGAATTTCATATTTAAGTACGAAAATATATAATTGAACACAACTATAGTAATAAAGGATAAAAATACTAGAATCACATTCAAATACGAGTACCGTTACAATTGAGTACTGTAGATAACTATGTAAATGCGATTAAAAAATGCTATTAGTAAGAAAAAAAAAAAGAATTTAAATACAATTTCAACTCTAGAGATACTAAAATCATATTTTTGCTCCGAGAATATTATAATGCTGTCGAATTATATTTGAATATAACGTGTGCAGTTGTAACTGTTAAAATTATATTTGAATATGATCTTACTAGCGTGCGCACTACATACCTTTCTAAATCGTATTTTAGAAATTATATTCAAATACAATTTAAGTTACAAATTTATTAAGTTAATAATACCAGATATATAAATATTATAAAATATGAATTTAATAAATTATAATTTTCATGATTTTTTTTGCCTATCAAATGTACTCAAAATTAACTAAAATTTTGAGACATCAATTGTTACAACATGATTCAACAAAGGCTAGGAGTAATTTCATTTTCGAGTTAATTTAGTAATTTATTAGGTGATAATGCATTAACAATTCATGGGATTGAATTAATATCAAAACATTTAAATTAAACCATCATATTAAAATATGTTCTAGCTAACATGTTAAACATAACAAAAAAAAAGTCGAGTTGATCTTAAAATCAATGTCGAACACTCACAGAAAGAACATTCAAATACATATATACATAATCAAATTATAACATATTATAATTTTAATGAACTTTTTACCTATGAATTGAACTCAAAATAAACTAAAATTTTGAAGTACTAATCATTGTAACATAATCCACAATGCCTAAGAGTAATTTAATTTTCGAGCTAATTTGGTATTTTATTTGGTAATATCGCATTAAAAATTGATGGAGTCAAATTAATATCAAGACGGTTCAATTGAACTACTAAATTGAAATATGATATAGTAAATATATTGTTCAACATATTATAAAAAGATCAGATTGATTTACTCTCCGATTCAATATCAAATTCTTGCCCAAAAAAATTACATTTTTTATATTTTTCAAAAAACATTTTTATATATATTACAATTCCATCTTTTTTTCACCTACAAATTAAACTCAATATTAGCTGAAATCTAAAAATATTAATCATCTTAATATAATCTAACAATGTCTCAGAGCAATTTTATTTTTGAGTTAATTTGATATTTTATTGGCTAATAATATACTAATGTTCCAATAATTTTAAATCATATTCTAATACAAAAGCCACAGTCATACACGCAATCACAAACTTGCTTATGCACATTAACGACATCAATTTATTGCCTGTCATATATTAATTTTTATAGAGCCTGCCGTTGCATGGGTACTCTTAACGCAGCTAAGAATTTCACTATTCTAAAAAGCTAATCATAAAGTCCTTACACCTAGTTAAAAACTAGCATGAGTAATACCTTTGCCCAATACTACCGAATAGAAGTATATCCAAAGGACAAAAAAAAAGAAGATTAGCATGGTTACTAAAGAAGGTATTAAGCATATTTGTGTAATTTTATGAAAAAAAAATATGACAACTAAACTCAAAAGATACAAGGCCCACAACTAAATGATATTGGACATGAAAAAGCTTTCAACTCTTGCAATTTATTTCTATCGTGATCTTTAATTTTTTTAATAGTATCCCTTAAAAAATTCCATTTATAGGCCAATTAGTTTGAATGGATTAATTTTAACAAGATTAAAAGTTAAATTTGAATAAAGACATTTTGTTATTGAAAGTTGTGAATGATATGAAATAAAGTTAGTTATTATTTTGAAATGTGTAAGGAATGTGATATTATTTTAGCATGTGCATAGGACATAAAATAAAATTAATATTTAATATTAAATTTTATATATGATGCAATATATTTGGTTAAAATCTAGCTAAACAAACATGCCCATAAGGGTAACTTATCTAGTAGCACTAAAGCAGGGGCTCTCTTTGGTTCTCCAGATATGTTAAAGTTTCTGATCCAACAGCCTAAGTTCAAAATCACTTATCTAAACAAAAAAGGCGTCCAATGCCAAAGGCTCCCTGCTTGGTGAGGGTGGAATAAGGGTGATCCATTGTAAGGAGCCCTCCATTTATATTCAATAAAGAGGTTGTTTCCAGGAAAATTACTTAACTAAATCGGAGATACATTGACATTTTACGAAAAAAATGAATATTCTATAATCACTAAAAGGAGCACATTTTGATTCACAAATCGAACCGAATAACAGGGACCTGCACATTATGCAACTCAATACTGTAAGGTTAAAAGTAAATATCATATCTTAAAAGTTTTAATACAATTTTTTGCAAGAGTTACACATGACAAGTGAATCATCTTTTGACCTAATAAAAAGTTTGTTTGCTAACTTAAAGGCCCCATTTGTTTTGAAGTTAAAAATTAACCTGATTTAGTTTTAATCTGGCATATCACATCACACATAAAATTTAATATTAAAAATTAACTTTATGTCACATCCTACACACATTACTAAAATAATAACTAACTTTATATCACATCCCTCACATATCCCAACATAATAACTAACTTAATTTTACATCATTTACAACTTTCAATAAAAAATATCTCTATTCAAATTTAATTTTAACCTTGTTAAATTTAACCTTACAAACAAACAGACCCAAAGTTCTTTGAAATCAGTGGGACTGGATAATGTTGACAAAGGGACTTTTAAAATGGACAATATAGAAATAATTCAACAAGATTATTTTCTAATGCTATTTGTATTAAGCAAACCGTCAATAACTTTATTAATAAATGTCTTTAGACTCTGGAATGGAAATGGTTGATTCGTACAATTTCAAATTGAATATTTTAGGCACTAAAGTTGGCACTTGGCAACACGAATAATTCAAATTTGAAATTAGAGTTTTATGCATATCTAGTTCTGCTTTGTCATATTCCGAGTTTATGCTTTACTGCTTAAGCAAGCAAGTTCTCACTCCCCTGATTCTCCCTCTCTTTCTCCCAAACTTCCTCCCCTCTTCTTCTACACTTTCACCCTTCCCATTCTCCATCACACTGCATAATGTATTATCATGCTGTGCCATGCCAGCTGTATTTGGTTTTTATTGAAACAAGAAACAAAAGGAATCCAAATTAAACACCTACATCTAAGAATTCCACAATCAACACTTTTTAACATCTATGAGAAATTTCAGTCATAATATAGAATTCATGAATCCCAATTGCACAAAACAACAGTTAATTTGAATTGCAAGATCTAGAATGCTTTAAGATGATAATATAGTAAAAATTCAAAACTCAAATTAAAAAGAGATTGTCCAATGAGCTCATAGGTTTAGGTGCTATTGAATCATCAGGACCTGCTACATGATTACATCTCCCCATGTGATTCCCTTTGACTCCATCCCTCAGCACCTCTTTATCTAGGTTACAAGAAGCACTATATTGCGATCACTAGACAATGTTTTCCATGATGAGACCCACACATTTTTATAATGGGCCTGTTTGGTAATGATTTTTTTTGGGACAATTTAGCCATGGGTTAGTATTTGTGTATAATGTCAAATTAATTTTTTTTTTATCTTGCCATTAGTAAAACTAATTGTTATATTAAAATAGAATAAGAAGATTTATTCTGGAATTTGTGTATGAATTGAAATTAATTAATTTTATTTGTTCAGAATTGTTTTCACTTGAAAGATAATATTCCAAGACTATTTTTTTCAGTTTACCCAAACTAACACTAAACCTTTTAATAACCCATTATTCGGCTTTGTCCCATCAATTTTTAATAAAAGATTTACATCAGGTCGTAGGTTCTACATTAAGAAAAGGTGCTCATTCTACAAGACAGATAAGTAAGAGAAAAAAGGTAATCAATTCACCTGTTTAAAGATAGTACTTGTTCCCGATGCCGGAGGTCCAATTAGTAGAAGCTTTTGGATTCTTTTTGGTTCTAAGTACTCAGGAACAGTTCTAGCTGAGTAAGGAGCCTCATCCCTTGGTCCAGTTGAGGCAGCATGAGGAACAGGGAGTGAAAACAAAGAGCATGCCAACCGTGTTAATGCCTGACAAGTCAGAAATGGCATATCGCAGTGAAAAGTCCGAAAGATTTCTCCTTTAAAGAAAATAATGTTCACCATAATAGGCATATATGTACCGATTCCCAAATTCTCCCTTTGATGTTATTCTGCCCTTCCTCCTCATAACGACCATCTTCATAAACCCAAAAATGGGTATCTCGTGGGCACTGCACATTTGCAAGCTGCAAGGAAATAAATCGTTAAATACACTTTGTGGATATAAATATGTGATGAACAACATGAGTGCATCCAACCATACACATGAAGGATCTATTAAGTGCAATGTAAGGCGCATTATACTCAATTTCTTATTTTGAAAAGAAGAAATATCATGTTGCCTCTTAACCCTTATAACATTCTGATGTAGGCTGCATGAGATCAATATAGAAGCTCTGAAAATTTCAAATTTAAATATTAGAAACAAAAATTATGCATATGTTGATACAACATATTACGAAACTCTGTCAAGCTCTACATAACCAAAGTCTTAGAACAAGCAAAATAAAAAACTTGAACACATGAAAAAACTTCTGCATTAATTGTAATCAACTGTAACCATGAAATTCTATGAAATAGAACATATGAAAACACAAAAAAATAGTGAAATCAAGCATTAAATAAAATGGTGAATAAATTATCAAAAAAATAAATTAAAATAGCACAAATGATTATATGCAAAGCCAACCTTTAGCACCCTCAATTCGGTTTTTGTAATTTCCCTGCCATTAATATAAACTTGGGTGTTTCCATTGCTTGCATTACTAGCGAGTTTCCCGGTGAAATTCAAGTTTGAACTGACAATTCTATCTGGCTTTTCACCCTCCTGCCAAACAATAATAAAATCTCAAGACCATCACCGAAAGAACATAGAAAGAATGACATACAATTAAAGTGAACATGAGGTGATAAATGAACTTGCCTTTCCCCATAGGCCAGATTCCTTATCATACCAATACCTTCCTGGTTTTAATTTTTGAGGTGGTAAAGTGCAACTAAACAATTCTGCCATCTCTTCCGGCCGCAAAGGAAATCCATTCACTACAAGCTGCTCAGGCCTCAGCTGATTTGCTGGGCATTCCTTCTCTGCTTTCAAAATTTGCCTTACTTCCAAAGGGCTAAGTAACCTTGACAGCATCCTGGAACTCTTCCCAAGCTTCGAACGGTTGGACTCATCAATCGGCTGCCCTATGCACTGCACACACTTGCGCCCCTCTGGCATTGATCCCATAGCTCTAAGAACACAATTACTGCAGTACCTTGCACTGCATACTAGACATGACTCTCTCTCCCACTTCCTCTTCCCACATCGATAGCATACCCTCTTCCTCTTCTCCTTCTTTGAAACTGCAACATATTGAGGAGAAGCTGAACCTCCCACATAAAACTCATTGTTATCTGATTTCTGGACATTTTCAAAAGTAACAACAGAAACTCTCTTCACCTCGTTAGCTGGCTGATTTGGTTGTCTTCCCGGAGAACTTTGAACGGTGGCAGAACTATGTGGTGAGCCTGGAGACTGCGAATGCGATGCATCAGAGAACTCTTGGTTCTGTAAGACTGAAACCACCGACTCCGAGCTCCTGGAACCCCTAGGGCTCAAGGGAGGGGAACCAGCACAGCCAGCAATGCGAGATATAGGGAGACGTATCGGATCCATCATGGGCGGTGGCCCAGCGCCGTTAGCCACTAGCTGACTCTGAGAATCAGAGAAGGGGTCTGCCGTAGGGATAGAAGTAAAACAACTCATACTGACAGGATCGACTGTGGGAAGCTCATACCCCACCGGTGGACCATCATACTCGATCGCAATAGAGTAGTCGAGATTGGCTGAAGCGTCAGGGATTGAAGTTCCCGGTGGCAAAATTTGTTTCAACATCTCTTCCCACGTTTTCCCTTCCAGGGTTTCCGCCATTTGTGCAAACAAATCAATATCAACACTCACCCAAGCCCTACGTCTCTCTTGGATAACAAACTAAGCTGTTTGGCCTTGTCACAGAGCTAAAGGTCTGATCTTGGTCAAGACCCACAGATACGGAGCGGAAGAGGAAAGAGGGGACCTTCTCTTTGCAACGCCGGTAAGGATTCCTTTCCGGCCCGGAAAACGAAAACACAATCAGGAAAAAGGCGTAAAAGTGTAAGTACCTCGTGCGGCGAGGGAAAGAGATTCAGGCGGAGCCAGAGCACGAGAATAGCCACCCGAGCGTTCAAGGGAAGATTACTCGTCAAAATACAGGCCGCAAGGCCGAAACCCTAATGAAAGTGGACTGAAACTGCGGAGAAGGAAACGAAGATGGGGTCTGAGGGGAGAGTACTGGCGCAGAATGTGGAGGGGAAGAGAGAGAGTCGCATAATGCTGCGGAATAATGGGAAGAAAGGGAAGTTTAGAGCCGTCTTCAACATCGGTTTGACCACGACATTGCCATGCTATGAAGCTCCTGCGAAGGAGCAAAAGTGAAAAAAGTGAGGAAAAGGTCAAGTTATTTTAATTTGGGTTAATTCCATGTAGGACCCCATCTTCGATCATTGATTTCATGTAAGTTTAAACAAAATAAAAATTTATCATTCACTCCTTTCCACCTAAAATATTTTTTGAAATTTTATTAAATTTTACCTTTGACTTATTATTTAAAACAAAATTATGAATGTGTATTTAAATTTTAAAAATTATTACTTTACATTGAAATATAAAAAAAGGAAAATATTGAAGCTATAATAATAATTAAAAATACTTAAAATATATATATTGATATTTAATTTTTTTTAATTACTTAAAATAGTATATTAACAGGCAAATTTAATGAAATTAATAAAGAAAAATAGATCAAAATGACATGTTAAAATAAAAATAAATTATTAATATTAATATTCTGCAAGATCAAAAAACATAATTTGAAAAAACATCATGCTAGAAAGCCAAAAATTTAATGACTCCATCTTAATTGGAACTAAACGGGAATGCTTCTACAACATTATTGATTATTAAAATTAAAATTTAAAAAAATTAAAATTAATTTGCAACGCTGAGGAGCCTGTAGTTTTTCCTTCCTTAAAGAGTCAAGTCAGTTGTTAAATTTAAATTTCATGATTACTATGCATATAATCATGCATTTAATTTAATGTCTATATTATTTGACTTAATATTATTACATTAAAAAGGAATTTTTACGTACAGAACATAAAATTTACACAAAATTACATATTTTATCATCAATTCGTAAATATTATCACTATCACACCATATTCATTTAAATTTTACTATGCATATAATCATTTTAGGATGCATTTAATTTAATTATATTATTTGACTTAATATTATTATATTAAAAAATAATAAAAAATTAATAAAATCTCATCACCCTCATTTAGATGTCATTTTACGTGGCACTTAGATATCAATTCGGAGTGACATCTTATAATTTTTAATAGGGGCATTTACCTGCATGCCACACAAACTTCTTAAAATTACACCACACACTTTCTTCACAAAATTTATACTATAGATTGTAAAGAAAGTGTGTGTGGTGTAATACATAAAATTTTATGTGACATGTGGATAATTATCCCGTTTTAATAATACTATTTAAATATACTATTAAATGAAATAATTAATTTTTTCTTAATAAAAATATGCTTCCATCTATGGGCACAAGCTTAAAATTTTGTTGAAGTATATATGAAAAAGAAAAAGATTCTATCAAATCCTTATCATTGGAATACGCCAATCTCTAGAATACAATATGAATTGAGATGAAAACTATTTTTTTTTTAAGTGATATAACCATAACACTCACAAACAATTTAGAGAGATCACTGATGTGGGTCTCTCCCTTTAGTTAATGATAATTTTGTGTTTAGATATTTAACAATGCATATAAGTTAAATCATTTATTAATGTTCAATGAAATTGACTATGCAGATTTGAAAAATCCAATTGACTTTACAAGATATCCAATTGTCACATTTGAAGGAGATTTGTTTAGTGATTTAAATTTTTTTTACAGCATGCTAAAAATTCAATATCATGTGGACTTATTCTGGTGTTAGTTATCACATTGATTTTGACAGCAGATTACTATAATGGTACACAAAACAAAACCAAAGCTAAGCTTCTGAAGAAATAAGAATTAGCTTATGCAGCTAAATTACATTATTTGAAGAAATAAGAGACAAGTGAAAGAGGGTTCAGATCTCTAAATTCAATTAACCTGAAACATTTTCACAATATACAGCCTACTATTTAGAAGCATAAAACTAAAAATATCATACAGTTCAGAAATTAGCACAGCAGAATGCTTCCTGGCTAATCTAATCCTGGGCATACAACCAACTGAAATAACTCATTGTAGCAAAATATAAGGGATGGAAGCAGAAGCAATACTCAAGCAGCAGGAACTGGTTGTGGAGTAGATGGAAGGACTCTGTTCTCAGCAGGGATCTCCGCAAACTCTGACAGTATTGCCCTGAACTCGTCACCGCTCATCGTTTCCTTCTCGAGCAGCATCTCGACGATCTTATCGATGGCCTCACGGTTGTTTCTGATGTGTCCCAAAGCAACCTCGTAGGCGCTGTCTGATATCCTCTTGATGGCAGCGTCTATATCCTCAGCCAACTTCTCCGACATGGAATTCCTGGCCATCATTCTCATTATCACATCAGCACTCTGTGCAGAGGCGTCCATAAGAGACCATGGACCGATCTCAGACATTCCAAATGTAGTCACCATCTGCAAAAAGAGTGAAGAATGTGTCACTGTCACAAACATATGTGTATCAGCTGAATCAGCATGTTATCTCAAAATATAAAAGTTTATTCGGACCAGCAAAAGAGTCAAGTTCATGTGAGTTTTGATCAATTCGAACATGGCACTACTCTTTTAGATCTGGAATCGACAAGAACTCAGAAAGCGTTCTAGTCCAAGTCAACTGGAAATGTTCTATCTTGGGTCAACTCAAAACTCAATTCAAATTTTACTATCAAAAAAAAAAAAAAAACTCAATTTAAGTTTGCTCAAAATCAACATTAAAATAATTAAAATAAATATAAGGGAGAAGTAAGATTTTGAACCTATGACTTCAAGGTTCTCCTACTCATGCTCAACTACTTTGTTCATATAAATATAAGAGCTAAACTTTACACATATATAATTCAATATGTTGACGTAAATTCGAGCACAAAGAAGACTAGTGAGAGATGTTGTGCAATAAAGAAGCAGTCCACTACATAAGTCCCACAAAAAAGAGCAAGAATAACAAAAAAAGAGTAAACTAGAAATAACACAATATTTACGTTATTTAGAAAGATCCCTCTACATCCACTGATCGACTCACTAATCTTGAAAGAGTTCGTCGGAGGCAATTACAAGAGTGGACTAAGAGGGGAGGGGAGGGAGGGAGAGGGAAAGAGAGAGAGAGAGGATTTTTAAGAGTACAGTAATAATAGAGACTAGCGGGGAAGGACTTCATGAGGTTTCATCTTATTTTTTTATGAACTTATGAACCTACAATTGGTTGCAGAGCTAATTGCCGGACCAAACCATATTAGGGTTTGTCGTGAGGTTGCCACATGTCTTCTTAATTTGTTAAATCATTGGGTGATGGGCTACAAGCCAGAATCACGAAAAGGACCAATTGTAACTGTTGTTACAATGACAATCGATTGGGTAGAAGAGGATGATAACGTGGCAGCTATGGTGGCAGTAGTCCATAAGCACGCTGAGCATAAGAACCTAATTGGTCATAACCCTGTGTTCTCGAGGTTCGGAGAATAGTAAAGAACATCACCACCTAGGTTTGGCTTCCCAAGGATTTGGAGAAGAGCTAGAAAAATCATAGGCCAAGATTTGACTTCCCTAGGGTTTCCTAGTTAAGGAATGAAATTGAATAGTTAGGGTTTCCTAATTAGTCAGAACCCGCTTTGTGCTCCATAGGGTTTGGGATAGTGGCTCGACTTCTGCCAGGTAAACTGAGTTGTCTAATCTATAATAGTTCAACCCGACTTGAGATGGCTCAATTTGGTTCATCAAGACTACACAACTCAAATGCAAAGGTGAAACCTCATGTAAACAAGGAGATGTTTATTTGCCTAGGTTAACTTTAACTTGAGTTAGAATTAATCTTATAGGTTACATTATACACAAATTCTAATATTAAACTAACAATATTTCACATCTGACATAAATTTTAAAATAAAAATCAATTTTATTTTATATCTCTCATGCCTCTAAATAAAATTATAATTCAAATCTTTCACAAATCTCAAAATAAAAGCATTACATCAAAGTTTATCTTTAACTCAATTAAAAATAACCCCATAAATATTGTGAGAGAACACAACTCCTATATGTACTTTTTGTTGGAGACTAGACAATACAATATTGATAGGCATTTCGTGGATAAATTAATTGGGCAAAAGTGGAGATTTGAAGTTGTTCAATCACAAGGAAACTCTGAAGGCATTCTTCTCCTGTGGGATGAAAGAAGGCTGCTATTTAGTTTAAGCTTCAACATAGGCAGGCTGTTCTAGTAGAAGCTACTTCAGTGAGGGGTGATAAGTGCCATATTGGAGTTTATACCTCAAAGAATGAGCATGTCAGAAGAGATCTTGGAGTGCTTTAGGCCCATTGCTGGACCAGTCTATACTAGTTTTCATTGGCAATTTTATCAAGGATATTGAGAGGTGCATAAGTATGGGGCATGGCATAAATCGGCAACAATGAGAGGGACTATTGATCAAGGTAATTCTCCTAGCCAAGGACAAACTCCTCACTCCCCAAGATTTGATTCTACTCCTCACCGCTGCAATAATGGATAAAAAGTCTACCTTTTTCAGTTTACGCTTAGTAAAAGGAATGCTCAAGTAGTACCATAGTTGTTCCTCCTACATCTGAATCTCCTCCGGATAACAACCTTCCTGCTTCTAGAGGTGTTTCGGCTAAATATAATGGAAGACTTCTCAAATTCACCATCTATCTAAAGCAATCACAGTAGCAATCTAGGACTCTCTTAACACAAATTGCGGTAGCTGGTGTGGCCTTCCTAAAGAAAAAGGTAGGTCGTCAGCGAATATAAGGTGAGAGTGACGTGAAGCACTGGGAGTAATCCTTACACCAAATAGGCTACCTCTCTATATCTCCTTGTGGATTTAAGGTAGACGGTAGTTCAAAATAGAGAATAAACAAATAAGTGGGTAAGAGGCATCCCTATTGTAGACTTCTCTTGGCTTGGATCCAAGGCGACCTCTTCCCATTAATAAGCAAAGCATACAGAGGCCCTCTAACACACTTGCTAACCCAGTTCCTTCACTGATTCAGAAATCTCATCCAAGCAAAGACACTATCAAGAGAGTCCCGGCTAATTCTCTCACATCTCTGCTCCATATCTACCTTAACCATCTTAAACCCATTTCGGGATGTTGTAGTCATAAGTATGTGCATGACTTTCTGTACCAAAATACAATTATCTACTATATGTCGAGCAGGCACAAAAGCACTCCGCTTGAAAGGCATGAAACTAGCAATCTGACTGTTTAATCTATTCACCGAAACCTTGGTCACTACTTTATAGACTGTGGTACAAAGGCTAATAAATCTAAACTGTTTAGGCCAGCCAACATTGCTAGTCTTGGGTACTAAGGCAACCACTATATCCCTCCACATCTGTGGCATAATCCTTATGTTGAAAGTGTGTAGATCTGATGTTGTCACATCCCTCCCCACTATTTGCTAGTACCCCTTAAAGAAGGATCCAATAACTCCGCCTACTCTTGGAGCCTTGTTATTGGATAGTGAGAACACTACTACTCTTATCTCATCACTGGTGACCTATTGAGTAAGTTGTCTTGCTTCTCATCATCCTCTATGCCCCACTTTCTAGTGAAATACTCCACCATCTTAGAGTGAATGGTTTCATCCTTAATGACTTTGCTCCAAAGGTGTCAACCACCACTAGAATCCAATGCAATCTTTTCCTGCTAGCTGTCGCCCTGTGAAAGAAAATAGTATTTCTATTTCCCTTAGTCAGCCCATGTACCTTAACTCTTTGCCACCACCAAGTCTAGGCTTTGTCAACTGTGATGTTGTAATCAGCCTCCAATTGCAGCATCTCAGTGTACCCCTCCATAGTAAGCCCCTCCTCTGTAGCTACCTAGGTTTGCAAAGAAAGGATAGCCTGCTCCAGTTCCTTGGATTTAACCATAAGATCTCCCACCTTTGTTTTACTCTACTTCTTCAGAGCCTTTAGTGTTCTAGCACATTTTCTATTCAAGATTATAGCTGGGCCTCTACTGACGTGATTTCTCTATGTGGTCTGCACAATGACAACCACTTCCTCATAAGTAGTCCAAGCATCTTCAAACTTGATACCTCCCAATGCCTCAAAAATATGAAAACTGTGCTTAAAAGTAAAGGACATTGATAAGAACCATTATGGGTTTGATGTGTGACTTGCAGCTCAGGAAACTAAATCAACACATTGGTGTTGAACAACACCTTGTCCAACTTCTCCTAGATCCTCCTACTCCCTCTTTGGTTATTGTACTAGGTATAAGGTGGCCTTGAAAAACTTGCATCCTGAAGATCAAAATTATGCATAAAGTCAAGGAATTTTTGATCTGTTGTAGTCAACTTGAAAGGTCTCCCTCTCTAAAAATTTGACTAATTCATGAATTTTTGAGTCAAAATTGTGCATTTCGAGCTGACTTGAACCGAATTGGAGCCGGATCGAGCTAGATTATGTTTGACTCAAGCAAGCTTGAAATCAAGCTAACTCGAATATTGATTCAATCTCAAGCCATTAATTTTTGGTTCGATCCAATTTTGAGCTGATACTAGCTCGGCTTGAAATCAGATCATTAACAGCCCTACGACTGTGCAAGAATGCTATCCTTATAGAGCTTGGTAGTATAGGAGGGGCATGGCAAAGTCATCATTATGCCCGTGGGGATGTAGTGTTGAGGAAACTATGCTTCACCTAGGGAGTGATTGTAGGCTCTACAGTGAAGTGTGGACCATTATCCAATGAAACCATAATTTATTCCCTCTAACCCTTTCGTAGCTAACAAGACTTAAGGCAATCGTGAAGACAGCTAGTAGTAATAAAAAAGATATGCGGCTTTAGCCCAAGCAGCGATCCTCTATTATTGTTGGTGACCTCGGAATGCTAAAGCTCATGGAGGACTGACCCCCTAAACCAAGGCTATTGCATCCATGGTACTGAACATTACTATTAACAAGTTGAGCCATATTAGAAACTGTTGAAATCCATCTGCCCAATGGGGCCTTCTATCACCTTTATTGACATAGTTTTTGTATCCTCTTGGATGGCTCAAAGTTTTTTTTTTTTTGATCAACTAGATAGCTCAAAGTTAACTTTGATGGATCAGTGTTAGGTGGTGTGGTGGGAGCTGGCTTCATCATCATGGATCACCTGGCAATATACTCATTAGAGGCGGCAGCGATAAGAAAATTCTTACTAGCATCGTTCTCACTACTAAAAAGCAGGCCGCGTTCAAAGGGCTGAAGCCCTTTGCAAGTGAAGCACCAAGAGATGCTAGCACTTAATTAAAAAGTGATTCTTTAGAGGCACTATAACACATTCAAATCAAATTAGTCTAAGGATGCAATTCGGATCGGTTCATTTCCGATTCCTCATAACCAACTAGGCTTGGTTCTATGGTTTTAGAAATCGAAACTGAATCTAATTCGCTGGACCTGAACTAGACCAAAACTGAATTTTTCAGTTCGGTTCTAGTTTGGGTCCAGTTCCAAGCTTAAAATATAATTTCTCCGCTTATTAATATAAAAATATAATAACAAATAGTAAAAAATCAAATAATTTCTATTGAATAGTTAAAATTATAAATTTCAATCTTAAATCTATCATAACTCATACCCAAAAAAAGTAAATATTAACCCTTACATTAAAGGATCATAACTAATTAACCATACAATATTTAATAATCAACAATTAATCCAACTCGAGTCAGTTCTGGTTTACCCGAATAATAGAACCGAAAACCAACCCGAACTGACCGGCTCCAATAAATTTGGAACTAGACTCAAACAGAACCTAATTGGTCGGTTCGCTTTGATTCTGAGTCAAATCTCAGTTTTTCGGGTTTATTTGCACCTACAGACTATAATAGCAAGGACGTTGAGTTTCAACATAAACACCTGAAAATGATACTTGTTAGAAGATAAGATCACAGAATGACACAGACAATGTGCATACACGCAATACATTTTTTACTTTTATTTTGTGATTGTAAACCAACACATGTATAATGAAATGCGAATAGTATAACTAGTTTATTGGATCACCAAGCTGCACTAGGTGATTTTTGTTGAAAAAGGGATATTGCCCTTCCCAAGGTTTTTTACAACATCCACAAAAAGGATGTTGTTTGATGTACTTCTATACTTAAAAAAAAAAACTATGTTTGTTTTCTTTAATCTTAGCTTCAGAAAACATTGCTCCACATTTTCTTAAGAAATCTAAATTACTGTTTTTCATAATTTTATCATACACAACTTAATATTCAAACTTTTCCTTGAGATTGCAAACATGTCAGGTTGATCTAGAACAACATGCCCCATATCTACTACAAGAAATGCGCAAGTTGTGTCTACATTAGGATCAAAACAGAGTTGTTCCCAACTAAATTAGAAACCAACCTGATCCATAACCGAACATGATTACCTAATTTGAATTTCCCATGTGACATATGGACAATTAAAATATTATTCAATGTTTAGAGATAGGGAGCACAAATACTCCTAAAGGGCTGAGGTACTCATATCATACTCGTATTAGATATCGATACTCCCGGATCCAGAAAACATATAGGATATACCATGTGACATTTGAATCAAAAACAAATTAATAACTTGAATACATGTAAGATACAAAGGATACAAATTGAGCGTGGATCTTTCATTATTATTTTTTAATAAAAATTGATCTTACGCGACTATTCAAGTCTTTCATCTCCCTAAGAGACCATGTATCTTAGGTCATTCTTAACATCTCTCATCAGCGCTTAATCTCCTCACATTGTTGGCATCTCATCACCTCACCTCGTTGATGTTACCATATTTCTCCTTATCAAGCATCTCTCACCTCCAAGCTTATCTTCTAATATATTATATAAACACACAAATACATTTTTATTATTTATATGTTGTAATCTTACAGTACCTGCAACATATGTCGGGATTGCATTGAAATAATCATATAGGGTTGGGTAATTGGTTAATGTTATTGTGTCGGTAGATCCCTAATCAGATTGAAATTTGGGTCAATCAGACCATTTTGTAAACCTATCCTGCATTGGTGAATTTGACTTGTAATATATCCGTATAGCTCGGATCTCCTAATATTTAAGTCAGATAACTATAGCCTGGATCTCCTAATATGTACGTTATATAACTATGGAATGACTAGGAGACATTTCAGATGCAAAACTTGGAATAGTTTATGGGAATGCCTGCTTAGCCAAGCTGGTGATCTGTTGCAGGTCGCCAGCAGCACCAGTGGTCACCTCAGGTTCTCCAAAGATGACCTCCTCGGCCGCTCTGCCACCAAGGCCACCTACTATCCTCGCAAAAAGCTGTTGCTTAGAGATCAATGTTGGATCATCAGTAGGGATAAACCAAGTGAGCCCTCGTGCTTGGCCACGAGGAATTAACGTAACTTTCTGTACTGGATCATGTCCTGGAGATAGGGTCCTGCATAAGATGCATTGATGTCAGATGTTATTTCATCAGTAATAGTAGACCATATCTGAAACTTATTCATGAATACCAAAAGAAATAAGAGGGTATTGGAGAAAAGGAAGAAATTCACAAATTCCATTTCATTTTCCAGTATTTTTTAAACACACAACTTGCATAGTTTATCAATGAGAAGAGAAGAGCTCAGACATCATCAAAATTCCTCGACAAATTTCTTAATCAGATAATCTTCACAGAAGTGGAAGTCATCTAGTACATGCAACTGTAGATGAGTTATTCGACAATCAACAATATCGATTCAGCAGCTTTTTTGCATTGTGTAAATAGTTGAAAATTAGCTGTTTCGACTAGTGATAACTTATACCTAATAAAATAAAAAATTGCATTAAATAAATAAGCTACTGAGTTCCGGACATAGTAGTCAAGAGAAATTTCTAGTAAATTCCTTTCCATATAGCAGAACATTTTCATTCAAACTCTTCAAATTTAAGGAATGGATAAAAAAGTTCAACAATAAGAAACTCAATGCAATTGCAATCACAACAAAGGGTTAGCTAAGCGCTATTGATAGACAGAAGGTTAACATGATAGCTTAAACCAATGCAGAATATCTCCAGACATCACTTTCCAAGGAAAGAAAAGATGAACAGACTATTTTATTATTTCTAGTAAATATGTCATTCATATAGAGTAGGCAATGGGTATAAAATGGGGATTATGGTATTAAAATAATGTCATATCATGATGTGCAATGATGCAGCAAATAGTTCTACTGATACAGTTGAAGAATCCTTGCAAGGCTAACTATTTTATGATAGTTTTTCAGAAAATATAAGAACTTTTAAAATGTCAACTGGTTTGGCCGTTTATGATAATCAATAGATGCAGTATCAACAAAAGAACTCCCAAGTCATTAAGTAACTCAATTCTTCATAACATGCAACTGCCTAAATTGCTTACAACGCCCTTTAATTTTCTTAATTAAATGAAATTTGGAAAGCCACTAAAGCTGTTAGGTGATGGCAGTAGAGGATATCTGCCTTGTATCCAAAAAGGACCTTAATGCCCCTCTAGGAAAAAAAATGAACTTCCATGTGGTTCTATAACTTTTCTGTATATGACTTTCACAAACTTGCTAAATGGTACCTGAAACTAACTTTTCCTGTTGATCATTTAAAATCCACTTTTATGGCCCATTCGGTTGAACAAGATTCATTACGGCACGAAACATATATATTGGAGAAAGCAAACAAGACAACAATGTTAAATAGATTTACATCACACACACCCGCAGATAGCATGCCCCACTTCATGGTATGCCACCAAGCTTTTGCTTTTCCCATCTGTCATAACTGTACCTTCCATTCCAGCTACGATTCTGTCAATTGAATCATCTATCTCTTTTGACGAAATAGCTGTCTTTCCACGGCGACCAGCCAAGATAGCTGCTTCGTTTAGAAGATTAGCAAGGTCTGCTCCACTGAAACCGGGTGTTCTCATGGCAATTACATCAAGAGAAACATCGCCATCGAACTTTTTATTGCTAGCATGCACCTTCAGTATCTCAGTGCGTCCCCTTACATCAGGGACATCAACAGTAACCTGTTCAGAAGACCACATACTTAAGTAACAGAGAGCAATCCACAGTAAGCTGTTTGATGTTTCCTTATCATGTGGACTTTAAGATTTGCAATATAAGATCACAACTAGACTCACCTGAAAGATTTCATGCAAATAGGATTATATGATAACATTGTGTTAATCATGTGTTGTTGTACAACACATGATTACAACAACATATGCTGAGTATTGGCGTACAAAGCAGAAACAAAAAATAAGATAAATGTCACAGAAATGAGAATGCTAAGGTAGATAAACAAGTATATGAGAAAGGACAAGATGAGAAATGAGTATATCAGACGAGAAGATTAAAGTGGCCTCAATTGAGGATAACCTCAGAGAGAGTCGGCTTAAATAGTTTAGACATACAAATCGTAGGCCAATAGAAGCTCCAGTAAGAAAATTTGGATTATTGAATCTTGTCTATGTAAAACGAGAAAGGGGAAGGCTAAAAGAGACATAGCAAGAAACTACAAGAAATGATCTTACATATTTGGAGCTAAATGAAAATTTGTTATTTAATAGAGTGCAATGGAAACAAAGGATTCATATAGCCAGCCCCACCTAGTGGGATAAAAACTTAGTTTATTGTTGTTGTGTTGTACAACAAACTTGAGGGTTATATCTTTTATTAAACTTTCAGTTTTATGCAAATTACATACAAAATCCAAAAGATACAAAATGAAAATAAAACTAAAAGAGCCTTTCTTGATTAAATATTAAATTTGATATTAACCTGGTTACCATCAAAGTTATATACTAGTCATAGGTATGCCATATTTGTAGAGGATATTGTCCCATAGGAAGTATTCCACTCTCTGCGATGCTTGATCTACCAGTTCATATACACACCAAGAACGATAACAGATGTAAACGGCATCAATACATTGATATTATTTATTAGAAAACATGGAAAGAAAGCAACCTAGTGCACTAACCTGCCTATCAAACCTTCCGGGCCTCAACAATGCAGAGTCGAGAATGTCTGCACGATTAGTAGCTGCAATAACTATGATGCCAGTATTTCCTTCAAACCCATCCATCTCAGTCAAGAGCTGATTTAGAGTTTGTTCTCTCTCATCATTTCCTCCTCCAATACCAGTTCCTCTTTGCCTTCCCACAGCATCAATTTCATCCACAAACACAATACAAGGTGCATTCTCTTTTGCCTTTTTGAAAAGATCACGAACTCGTGAAGCACCAACCCCAACGAACATCTCCACAAACTCTGATCCAGAGATCGAGAAAAAGGGAACGCCAGCTTCACCAGCAATTGCCTTGGCCAACAGTGTCTTTCCAGTTCCAGGAGGACCAATAAGAAGAACACCCTTAGGAATGCGAGCTCCCACTGCAGTAAACCTCTCTGGCTTCTTCAGAAACTCAACCACTTCCATGAAATCTTGCTTTGCTTCATCTACACCAGCAACATCATCAAACGTGACACCAGTGTTGGGTTCCATCTGGAACTTGGCTTTAGATTGACCAAAAGCAAGGGGAAATCCTGGACCTCCAGGTCCCCCAAGACCACCAGAAGACCGTCTAGAGAGAAGAAAGAGACCCACAATGAAGATGAGAGGGAAAGCCAAGTTCCCAATCAGATTAAATAAAAGGGATCCAGAATCTTCCTGAGCGTTATGTGCTGCAAAATCAACATTTTTCTCTCGCAACTTCTGAAGGAGTTCCTGGCTTAGACCTGGAAGCTGCACACGTACTCTCTGCACTCGATTGCCGAGCTCAGGTGAAACAGCCTCCACAATAGCTATAGTTCCATTCTCAAACAAATCAACTTTCTTTACCCTATCCTTGTCCAAATATTCCAAAAACCGAGAATACGACATTCTTGAAGAAGATACACCTTGTTCATCAGCAAAAGCTTTACTTGCAGTACCTATCGCAGGAACAACCAGAGCAGCATTTCTGAGCAATAACTTCAG
Source organism: Apostasia ramifera (assembly GCA_019297695.1). Classification (NCBI taxonomy): domain Eukaryota; kingdom Viridiplantae; phylum Streptophyta; class Magnoliopsida; order Asparagales; family Orchidaceae; genus Apostasia; species Apostasia ramifera. The sequence continues at coordinate 168,547 of JAEMOT010001210.1, forward strand.
AAATCCTCTTCTTGAAGAGTACTTATCTTGGTGCAATGAGGCAGTAACCGACACAGGTGTAGAAACAGCATTAAATAAAGGAAGACCTGATAAGGAAGGCAAATGTAATCCATAGATTTCCTTGGTCAGAACTGACGATCTATTGATTTTAGATATTCCACTAGAGCTAAGGCCTCCGAATGAGGCAACCATTTGAGCTCACTCCAGAGAACAAAAGGGTACTGCAAAAAGGTCCAAATAAAGAAATCGTGTAAATGCTTGAGTAAACTTGTTATAATGATGGAAAGAACAAAATAATATTTATACAGTCAAAAGGACTTTATCCAAAACAAACTAGAGTATCAATTAACCTTTACATCAAGAAGACATATATTGAGAAAACCTCCATTGCGACAAAGGATTTCAATAACATGATTGCCAACATTGGATTTCAATAACTTGACTGCAAACATTGGATTTCAATAACTTGACTGCAAACATTGGAATTCAATAGCTTGACTGCAAACATTGGAATGTCAAATACAAACAGGGCTTTGCGCAGATATAGGAAATTCATAATAGCTTGGGTTTGCAGCAAATCTAGATGCAGTATACCAATTACAAGGAGCATGAAATAGCATATAAAAGAAATAAACAGTCGAGTTGAAAATGAAATGACGACTTCAAGAGAGTAAAAATGTGTGCTAAATGTTTGTTTAAAAAATCATTGGCTAAATGTCCAAAAATATCCTTTCTCTCACATTAGATAAACCTATTGCAGACTTTTCCCACCAGTAAACTCATATTTTAAAGAAAAATAGAAACAATTAATTGATAATCAACTTCAGAAATTTTATTTCAAATATAAGTGCAAAAGAATACTGTTAGACTTAATTTTGCGATAGAAATTGTAACACCCAACGCAAAATTTTTAATTATTTTCTCATTCCACTTTCCATAACATAATAATTATTGGTTAAAAAAAATTGTCCATTCTTTTAAATAATTCATTGCAATTTTCCTTTTAAAGGATGACACCTTTAATTGTACTTTTTTGATTATTAAATATATCTATATCCTTTATCATAATTTCCCATCCTCATTCATTTAATTTACCATTTATTCCACTAATTGCAGGATAAGAGATTATGACTTAATAAAAAGAATGAAAAAATTTGTAAACCCCTAATCAAAATTTTCATTTATAAATTATTCACAACCGATTTTCAAGCATACCAAAGCTAATAAACCACATGACACAAACTACTTTATTAAGTGAAATTTAGTTATACTTGATACTTAAATATTTTTAGAACGTGTTTGTACTTAAATTTATTTAAACATTTTATCGAAAATTTGAATAGTCATAAAATTTAGTTGTTCATACAAAAGATTTAATGAGCAAATATTTCAATTATTAAAGTAAACCAGAAATATATTACATGCTATTCATTTTAATATTGGATATATATCTTGATCAAATATATATCCGTGTGTGTGCGCGTGTGTGTGCACTAGTGTATGCATATATTGGATGCACAACTGGCCATAATAAATGTGATTGTTATAAATTATTATAAAGTTATAATTTAAAACTCATATTTTGTTATCATTACCAATTTACTATATAATTTACTACATAACTTAAGCATTGGACAAATATACAAATAAGTTAAATATTACCAAGAAATGAATATTTCACCCTTAATAAATGAAAACAAGGCTTCATCCATAGAAATAGTATCTTATTGCAAAATTATAATTTTAGGCCTCCTATTTTAGAGACCTAATAGATAACTATTATATAAGCAGCCCTATGTCTTTAGAATGCCACTTATTTTATGACTTTACAATCAGCCCTATGTCTCATAAAAGTTATTTTGAAATTTAATTGTACATATAGGATTTACTTTCTAAAATAAATAAATTAAATTTTCAATATGCATCTTGTATTATATCCCTTTTAAATTCCTATGAACAAGTATCATTTTGATATTTTTCAAGAGAAAATTGACATAATCAATTATGAATAGCTTTTTGTGTTTGTGTAACAATCTCTAATTTTTTGTGTTAAAATTCTAATTTTTGAAAGTTAAAGCTTCCTAAGCATCCTATAGAGGTTCCCCCCATGCCAATTTACATGACTTCTATTTAGTTCCGTTTAACAGTCATTTTATTCTAAAATACTAATTCTTAATCTTAGTATAATTTAATGAATCCCGCTATTTTGAGATAGTGAATTATCAACATATTTTTTTAATGTGGATAGACCTATTTATGCTATAAAAAAATCCACTTGAGATCATTATTATTATTATACTATCCATTTTTATTTTAAAGGTAACTATTTACTAGCTGCCCTCAATTAATCTTTTTCTTTATGATCTCAAATTTTAAGAAGAAGAATAAAAAATAAGATGAAACCACTTAGAACTCAGTAGGGTTCCCTAGCTTTTATTATCATAATTTTAAATGTCATTTATAATTCAATGAAAAATATTTGTATTAAGGTCTCACTTGGCTTAGGAGACTATGGACTATCCTGTACTTATAACATAATTATCTATATTTGTATTTCAATTATATTCATGCTCTGTATATTCTGAGATTTTCACATACTAGTTCAAATCTCCCAAGTAGTAAAAGAAATCGAGTTGAGATGTGACAAAAATGGCAATTCTTTCATAAATAAATTAAAAAAAAACTAAGGAATTTCACAATTAGATAGAAACTAGTAAATAGATAACAAGCTATCCACTCTATAAATGCTTAATCCTAAATTGATGAAACAAAAACATATCCAAAAAATAAGTATGTCATGTCACCCAAAATTATAAAAGAAAATTCATTCCTTGATTAGGATATTGTAACATAGAATAAAGAAAATTAAAGAAATGTGCTTAATTTCTTCCCAAAATAAATCCAAAATTCTAAAGTCCAACAAATAGTTTCATAAGACAATAAACTGAGTTTAAGGGAAAATAAATTCCAGAAAAATTTGTGGTTATGTTCATCCTCATTTGAACCTTAATCACGCTATATATCTACCAAAATAGCCACATTCAAATCAAAAAATGTTGATGCTGAGTCGATCCCTACATTCTTCCAAGTTTGAATCATAAACAAATATATATATTGGATGAGAAAACTTGCAGAGTCCAAATAAAGCCAAATTGGAAAAGTGACAAGTCCACGATAGACAATAATAAGACAAAAGATCCAAGATTTGCATAAAAGAAAGCTTAACTAATTCATAATTGTCATGTTTTAATACTCTATCCCATTTTGGTGTTATTAAAGTGAGGGATCTACTAAAAACATATCGGCATACTATTAGAAACTAAGCTCAACTGTTTAAGCAATCATATTTTAAGAGAAAAAGCAGAAGAAATAAATACTCTAGCATTCATATTGCTTAACCTTCTACAAGTCTCCAAAGAACGATGGCACATTCACATATCTCCAAAATTTTCAAGTAGCAACTAAATTACATATTACTACTTCCACTTATTTCTAAACTACAATTCAACCTCTTAGAGTAGCTCTAAACTAATACTTGATAAAACTTAACCAACCATGGTTCTACTTAATACCCATCAAAACAACAAGAGAGAAACTCATTCCCCTTCAATCCTAATTCAAGGCAAAATTTTATGTTCATGTTAATCAATACTCCTATTTTGATTAACAGTTACAGTTCTCAACCCTATTGATCCACAGTTGTAAAAGACTACAACATTGTAGAAATTGAACAAAGAAATCCTAACTTAGTCATAAATTCATTGCATACCTATGAAGCACGAATATGATATAGATATGATATGATATAAATATAGTGATACGAATATACGATAAACTTAAAAAAAGTAGAATACAGATATGCCAAAATACAGCAATTAAATACGATATAAATAAATAAAAATAAGTTGAAAGATAAATCATATGATCATATTTAAGGTGTAGTCCATATGATAGACCAAAATAACTCGTGCACTTAATTAACATAAATTTCAAAAATATCCTTTAAACGTCCTTAAATTTAATTGTACTTCTACATTCTTAAACACTCTTTATGCTAATAAAAATAACATTATAGATAATCCAACTCGAAAAGTCAAACTTTCTTCAACAACTATTGAATTTCAAAAAATGTTAAAACTAAAATAATATAATAAAATTTAATCAATTGCTTCCCAAGCAATCACAAAATATCTAATTGAGACAAGAGTCTCAAAACATATCACTAAATTAGGTTTAGTCTAAACCTAAATTCGATATAAATCAATTAGCTCGATGTAAACAATATATAATTGATGAAATTTTATTGTGGCCTGAACATGACTTGAATATTGTGTTCTAATTAAATTAAATACATAATCATTTATCTCTAAATCTTTGACTCAATGAATAAATAAATGAAACAAAAAAGTCAGAGTCCTAACCTCACTGCAATATAGGCCCAACTAAGATAAAAAAATCAAGTGGCGCAACAAGCGTCCGTAGAAGCAGCAACATGTCAGGCGTTCGAGAGAAAATATCGATTTAAATTGAGGAAGTAGTGACGTCATTGGCATCCTCAAAATTGTAAAAAAAGGGCGATTAAGGTAGAGGAACAATGACGTACAAATGCTGAATTTTTTTTTGTTGTCAGAACTCTACATGAGTGAAGCTTTCCATTGTCCAAATCTCGTGAATAGAATGTGCTACTCTCCCACTGTGAACCATGTAGTTAAAAAACAAGCAATCTTTTATGTGTTAGACGATTTTTTTATTCTTATTGTTGGTCGGACCTCTCGTGAATAGAATGTGCTACTCTCCCACTGTGAACCATGTAGTTAAAGAACAAGCAATCTTTTATGTGTTAGAGGATTTTTTTATTCTTATTGTTGGTCGGACCGACCAATCAAATATATGTTTTCTATTTAATCGGTAGAATTAGGAAGTATCGAAGTCATATCAAACCTATATCGAAATCTTTAAAAAAATATTGATACACCGCCTAGTATATCAAATATGCATCAATGGTATATCATAAAAAATCAGTACAAATATGATACTGACATTAGTCTTCACAAAATATCAATGATTTATAGCTACATATTATTAGTGACTCATCATATGAGAATTTGAGTTGGGAGATTTTACCATAGTCAAAGGAGATAGCCTCTATAAAGCATAAAGAACTCTCATATTAAGGCAATAAAGTGAGGGAGTGAAAACTCCATTTGATAAACCACAGCTGAGAAATTATAGAAACTTACCACTACATAGTTTCTCTAGTATTTCAAGACCTTCAAAAAATTCCAGTCCCTTTCTCAAAATATTATTTTTTGAAATGATTTCTCAAAAGATTTTTTGTTGTAACATGCATTCATTTTCCAGTACAACATTTACCATGACAATATCCTCAAATAAAACATCAATCAGGTATAAACTATTAATTATTTCTTTTTCTTTTTTCCGGATTGAGTGAAATGGCTTAAAAGATAGTCCAAAAACACCACATATTATGAAACCAACCAAACAGCGGACGCTAACGAATTAATATCACAGAATAAAATCAAAAAATTATGATAAAGGCATCTAAGAATATCAATTCGTATCAACTGTGAACTGGATAATTAAGAACAGAATGATAATAAAGAATAAATAATTAAAAACTAGATCTTTTCTTCAAATGATTTAATTATGTGAAGCTAAATAGGCTGCAGGTTTTAGCCTTCCAATATAGGATATCACGCAAGCCCTTATAGACTATAAAGCCAATGAGTCCACATGCACAATCTCGAAAATAAGAAAATAAGATAAATTGGACAAAAAATCAAGACTGTTAAGGGCTTGTTTGGGAAAGCCCTAAAAATGGGCCAATTAATAAAATAATAATATTTTAATTTTATTATAAATTTTAATAATTTTATTTCACATTTAACACAAATTCCAACCTTAAAAATCAACTTTATTTCACATCCAACATAAATTCCAACCTTAAAATCAACTTTATTTCACATCCAACACACCTCCCAATATTAAAATAAATTTCTTTACCATCAACTCTATAAAATAAAATATTTTCTCTTTCTTTACCCAAATCTATCCTCCAACCAAACAAGCCCTAAGAATTAGATTAACGAACTCCAACAAAAACGAATCAAGTGAACGAACAACTCTTGCATGTCTAACCAAATACAGACACATGTAAGTGAAGTAAGGATAGTATAGTGAGAAATAAATTAGAGAAAGTGTGAAATACATAAGACTGTTAAGAATTAGAGTACCAAACTTCATCAACAAAAAGGAATCAAATAAAGAAACAATTACTGCGTGTCTAACGAAATAAAGACACATGTAAGTGATGTTAGGATAGTACAGTGACAATAAATCAGAGAAAGTGTGAAATAAACGTATTATACTTTGCCACAAATAAATATCCTTGAAACCTGATCCATTCCAGCCTTTAGTGCAGCAAGCATTTTCCCAATATAAAATAGTCAAAAACAAGAAAAAGCAGAACAAAATTAGACCCAAAATCCCACTTGCCTAAGTCTCATCTCCATACAATTAGTAGTCAAAAAACACAGCTCAATAAGATCGAAAAACACAGAGCAGATGAATACATCACATATCCCAACAATGATGGCATATTAAAAAATACCTCTAGGTTTTATTAGAACCCTAGAACAATAAGTAGGACAATATTAACAAAAATATAGAGCGTATAAGGAAAGAATGATGCCCAATAAGGAGAAGTACCTTGATACAATAGAATGGAGACGAATCACGAGCTTGACCATATATAAAACAGACAAGGAGGGGGAGAGAGAGAGAGAGAGAGAACCAGATATCGGTTCCTTGGCTGGAAAACGGCCACTGTGGCGTAGCTGAGGGGATATTTCACGCATGAACAGGATGCGTAGGCGAGGAGACTTGCGAGTCGCCTACATTTTAGTGGACAAAAATTGTAGGGTAAATATCATTTGAGTCCTCATATTTTCCCTTATATATAAAACTTTTTTAATTTTCAAATTAGTAAATTACTGTATCAGTTTGAATCAAATTTTTGAAAATCAACAAAGAGTTTAAAAATTTTAATATTCAGTAAGGTCAATCAAAATTAAAACATAATGATTTAATAACTTAATAAATATTTCAAATTTGACAACTAAATTTTTTTGAATGATAAATTTATAAAAAATAAGAACCCAAATTTCCTTTGAGAATTTTTAAAAAAGTAAGCTAAATGCTTAAATAATAAATGTAAAGTTAATTTTTAAGAAAATTAATTCAAATAGTATAAATTCTTATTGATGTCACAAAATACAAGATGAATTAAAAATATTATGTTAAATAATAAAATGTAAGGAAATATCTTTAAAAAATTTAATTCAAATAATATAAAATTTTAATAAAATTAACTAAAGAAACAAAATGAAAATTCATAATGTGAACTATTAGTGACTTTCAAGGTAAAAGACTAAAAAGTCCCACACTATCAATGGGACCAATGGGTAGAAAGATATTTTTATTACAGCGGAATGGATAATATAAGGATAGATCTGGAGGGATGCTCTGGTTTTGGATGGATGTCGTCCACAAGCTGAGGGTTTTCCTTTATATAGAATTTTTATAATGGCTACAGTTCTCTATTATTATCAATAATGGCTACAATATCCATACTGGCTACAGTTGCTCCATTATGCAAATGCTCCATTATTATGCTTTTACATTATTGTTGATTTTGCTTTATTGGATGCCAGATGTTCGTCCTTTGGCAGATGCTGCCCATTATTCTACCTTTGATATGTCACACCCCGCATTTTATTATTGCATATGTTTATTACTTGCTTTTTATTTTCACGCTGATTGTAATGAAATATTTATCTGAAGATGTGTAGAGAGGAATTTGAACATCTTTCAATAATTCTTCAGTCTGCGGTCCCCAAGAAAATTTTAACTAATTATTTTCCATAGGTCTGTCAAATGATTTTCATTAAATACCATAATTCGCCCATTACTAAGATATTTGTAGTGGTGGCGTTCTTGATATAATGATAATAATCCAGAAAAATTTATTTTCTGCTCATAATCCCATGAGTATCCAAAAAATTCTTTTGTGGAAAGTCTACCTCTGGTTCTTTGTCTAGACATTTTTCATATTTGGAAAGCTAGTATATTAGATACTCGTGAGGTTCAACAAATGTTGATATAATCTCAAATTTCAGAATTCTTTTATAGATTTCTGTTGTGGACATAACTGTCTTAATTATTTATAAAAATTATTCCATTCTTCATTATGATGTGTATTTATAATAATTCTTTTTACTATTCTAAGTTCTATTGGCCTCTCTATATTTGTTTCAAATGCAACAATCATCCTCTGTCGTCCATCTAGCAGATAGAGTAATTATTCCTTTAACAAATATGGTAAAGTTTTTGTCTTCATATATATCATCAAGGATCCTGTTCAAGAGATTCTTTGATAATAATATCATTATCTTCTTTAAACATTCCCTCCTTTTTGTCTTCTCTATACGGGGGGAATTTATATTTTTAAATTTGTATATCACTTCTAATATGAGATATAGTTTATCATATTGTTCCGGGTGAAACTTTTCATAACGCTGAAGTAGATATTTAGAAAAATTTTCTTCATACAGAAGCTTCTTGGTAATGTTATGATGAGACATTTTCATCCTTAAAGCTGACTAGAACTGGTATTATATTTAAGTCTATTTTTGAATTTTCTTTTATTTAACTAGTGCTAGGTAAATCAATATTTTTTTGATCTTGAGTTAGGTCTTTTATGAGTAATTTTCTTGATGGAAGATTCATTGAATCAATTCTAATTAAAGTCCTATTATATCCTATAGATAATTTTTCTTTATTTATTTGTAGTTGTTTTATTGAAAGTTTTTCTGTTATTCAAGTTTTTCTTATTTCTTCTAAATTTATATTTCATTCTATAGGAAGTTGTATATCTTTATTAGTTAATTATTTAGGATATATAATTTTTGAATATTGATTATGTAGATCATTTAATCTAATATCTGAGGGTATGAATCAGATTTCTATATTATTAGTTTTAGAAAAATGTCCTAATAATCTCCAGTGAAGGTTAAAAGTTTACTTTCTTTTAGCATAGGAATATTTTCTAATTTATAAAATATTATTAGAATTTGGTTTAAATTTTCATCTTTTAGAATTATGAAAAGTTAGGAAAAATTTAAAAATTTACTTTGTATAACAGGTTAGATTGTATTATACCCACAAGGGATTGTTTTGTTGTTATTAATCTATCACCGAAATTATTAAAGTTATTGGTGAATTAAGTTCTATTCTAAAATTTACTTTTATTGTGATTTGTATACATTCTAGGTGTAGATATTTTATTTTGTCTGCTTTTTTATCCTTTTTAATATTTTTTTAATTTTATTTTTTGTGATGATTTGTAATCTAGTTATTGCCGTAGGTTCTTCAGAACTATTAGTATTTCCTTTAAAATATTCTACGAAATGGATTATTCTTTTGGTTAATTGTAAACTGAATTTTTCTTTATATATATCTTTTTCTTTGGTGTTATTTTTTAGTTTTATTATTTTTTAATATAAGTTATTATCAAATATAAATTGTTCATTATATTTATTATTTATTGCATCAATTATTCTTTCTATTTCTTCTCGATTATTATTATCTTCTTCTATTAATATATAGTTTATGTTTTTATTTTCTATTTCAGAATTTGATGTTGTTTGGGAGACTGATTCTGTATCATCAGACTCACTTTTTATGTCTAATTTATCTTTTAAATTTTCTATATCTTCTATTGAGGATATCTCATAATCTATTTAGAATAGACTAGATAAATTTTTTTCTGGTAGAATATCATAATATTCTTCTATTATTTGAAATTATTGTTCTTCTATTATTTTTATATCTTTTTTATAATTATTAGCGTAATGACCTTCTCCACATTTAAAATATTTACATGATTTCATTTTAAATCCTGGTTTTCTTCTAAAATATCTTTTTCTTTATATATTTGCTTTAGTTAATATCGTAAATTAAATCTTCTTTTGTTTTTGATCCAAGGCTTATTGGATTTCCAATTTTTCTTTTTATATGGTTTTGTTTTTGTTTATGTCCACCATACTTGCTGTGCGGAGGATTTATTCCAAATATATAAATGGGTAGAACATTTATACAATATTTATTATATTTTACTTTACTTTTATCTTTATAAAATACTTTTCGTAATTTTTGTTCTTTACAGAATTTCATAAACAGGTTCATTGCACATTTTACTCTTAATGCTAAGGTGTCGAATTTTAAATATTGCATATCTTTATGTAGTACTTTTTCGGTAAATCTGTTATATTCTCTTTTATATTTTTCATCCCAAGAGATAGGTAATTTATTAAAGTATACATTTGCCCAATGATCATATTGAGAGAGGTAATTTTCAAACACATTTCATATATTTTTGTGAAAATTCTTCTAAAAAATATATATTTCCTATCTGCATTCTAGATAATATTATTTCTATCCTATCAATATCATTAGTGTTATTTAAAGATTTTCCAGCAAAGAATTCTAATAAAAAATTTTTCAGTCAAATTATTGCATTATCTTTATCTTCTCCCTCTTTTATTCTTCTGAATTGAGGAAAGTTTTCTAGAGATTTTAATACTATAGAGGCTGATCCTTCAAATTTGAATATTATCATTTCTAATAATTGCTGAGTGATCATATAAGAATACAAAGATGGAACTTCTATATATATTTATAGAAATGGTTACTCTTAATAACCACTTAATTGGTTCTGGCCAGTTCAGTTCTTATTAGTTCTGATTTATTCTCTATGCGGACCAGTTGGTCAGTTTGGTTTCTAGTTTGAATAAAAATACAAATAGTTTGTTTATAACAAAAAGTAATTATTTCATAATTTATTTTAATAATGACAGTTGTCCAACATTTCTCCTCATTTAAGTCATTTAAGTTTGCTATAAAAGTAATCATTTTTATAATTTCTAGAGCTATTAAGATAATCTACTTAATTTGAAAATTAAAAGAACCTATAAGTATATAAAGACAAATACAAGGGGCTCAAATGCTATTTATCTATAATAATATTATTTATTTATCTAAAAATGTCATATATTATAGATATAAAATATATTTTTTTGGATGTAAAATACTTGAGCATATAAATAACATTACTTACTATTATAAAACATTCTAATGAGCTTAATATATTTTAGTGAAGTTCTACAAGAATACTTCGTGAGTAATTAGGGCTAAGATAAAAAGAAAAAGTGAGAACTCTGAATATGCCTCGTAGAGGAGAAATTATTGCATTCGGATGGAGCACCATCCGGATGCCAATCAGAGGCCGCCACGTGTGCAATATAGGTGGACCGGGTACATGTGGTGGCCTCTGATTAGCATCCGGATGGTGGTCCATCCAGATGCAATAATTTCTCTTCCTAAAGAGGGGAATCAGATAGGCGTTAGTGCTTAAAAAGGAGTGAAGGCAAATGTGACAGATGGTTAGAGTCGAATAATCAAACAGTTATCGAATAAAGGAAATAATCTTCCTACCTTTTTGTGTGGAACTCCCATTCAATCATAAATTCTAGTATTGATAATGGAAGTTGATTGGGTAGGAACGGATGTGCTAGGAAAAAACTATTAATGTAGCATGGCTGATTATTCATGGCTCATACCTACAGTCAGCTCATACCTGCAATCAGCTCATTCCTTATTAATAGTAGCTACCTTTTCTTAGCTAATGATCTAGTCTTGTACCACAGTGTTATGGTTTTGGGGCTAGCTGGCAGGATGGATTATGGGAAAGGAACTTGGTTTTAATTGCCTTATTTAAGTATACTATTCAGATGTAGGTGTCCGACTATCCACTTATTATTTGCTTCCTTTTAAAGTTTGAGAGCTCCATTCGAGGGAGAGTCAGTGAATAAAGTTTAATGTTATCTACATGTCAAGTTGTGCTAACGTGATGCATTTTACCCTTAATAGGTATATACACATATAAATGTATAAAAAAATACATAAATCTATAAGCCTTAATTAGTTATATATGGTGTATGGTATGACGTATAGAATACGATTAGAATTGACGAAGAATTACAATCCAATAATTCGATCAAGGGATTTCCATTTAGTCGAGGGTTCTCATGGAGCAATCACGTTTTTAAAAAATCCTATGAAGTTTCATGAAACTCTGCTAATGAATAAAAAAAATTAATTTTAGAGGTTCAGAAGAAGCCCTTTGAGAGGTTCAAAAAAAACACTCTTGAATGTTTAAAAAAAAATCATAAAAAGGAGCAGTTAAGTTCTGATATTTAGAAAAATAATGGCTCCCGTTGACAACTTAAAAGGAGCTTTATTATCAAAAAAATTTGTTCGATATCATAAATACAAGAAAATTAATGCCACGTCCTTAGAATTATGGAGTTACATGTATTTATAGTTTATGAGATTATCCATAAGGGTAACGGCACAAGTGCATAAGCGTAAAATGATAAATTTTAAAAATATTTATTTTAATTTTATATTTTTAAAAAATTAATGATATTTTAGAGGAAAAGTATTATGTTGGACATGATTAGAAACTTTTTAGAAATAGTTAGGACCCTAATGAACTATATAATAATTATTGTGAACCTCTATAGTATGTTTTGATATTTATGACGTGTTATGAAAAAATAGGCAAATTTTAGGGATCTAAGTGAAATTACTCATAATTTTTTTTGGGACATTTACATGGTGGACACAAAAATTAGGTTAATTTACGGATTTTATCATAAATCTCAAAATATTACAGATATCATATCTAAAACAGCTATTTTTTATTTTTCACATCCTGCAGTAAATTCTACCACAATATTTAATCATAATTAAATCTCAACAAAATCTCAGCCATTGATCGCATCGTTTAATGATCGACCTTCATGTTAGGGCATCGCGGAGCTACATTGGTTCCGACGACAGCGAATTTACGCGTGCATCACTCAGCTGTTTGTATCTTCTTCTTACGCAAGCATTGCGAGCGGGCATCGGACCTTTTTGAAGCTGACGATGACAGAACTCTGAAGCTGCAAGTGAGGTAATTTTATGTCCATCATTACCCTCTGAGTGATGCTCGCATGATATGCTGTTGTTGAAAGCAGTGCAGCTCCGCGATGCCCTGACATGAAAGTTGATGGTTAAATGATGCGATTAATGACTGAGATTTTATTGAGATTTAACTATAGTTAAATCTTCTGATAGAATTTACTGTAGGATATGAAAAATGAAAAAAAATAGCTATTTTAGATGTAATATTTATAATATTTTGAGATTTATGATAAAATTTGTAAATTAGATCAATTGTGTAAATGTTTTTTTTTTTAATATAAACCATAGTGTTATATGTATAATTTCTTCGTGAGGCCCTCTCTCTCTTGCTCTCTCAAAGGAAATCGCACGAGATGACGACGGCGGCGCGGCCAACGTGGGCGCCAGCGAAAGGCGGGAACGAGCAAGGCGGAACGCGGATCTTTGGCCCTTCGCAGAAGTACTCTTCCAGGGATTTGGCAGCCCACACAGCTTTGAAACCTAGGTTCGTCGTCTTTCTTCGGAAAGGTTCTTCTGTTTAATTTCATCTAGGGATGGTCAATTGATAATTTATCCGATTAATTCGGGGATTTTGTGGTTGCAGAAAGGAAGGGCAGGATACACAGGATGAGCTTCAGAGGAGGAATCTGAGGGAGGAATTGGAGGAGCGAGAAAGGAGGCATTTCTCCTCCAAAGACAAGTCCTATTCTGGTATCGAGACAATTCAGATTGTCCTTTGATAGTTTAATAACGCCTTTAATCGGCAAGCTTTAAATTCATGTGCTCAACACTTTTCATCTTTCTGTGTTTGCTGTTATTTGAATGTTTTGGTCTCCCGTGATCCACTAAATTTCTGTTTCTCCTTTTGACTCAGAGGATAGGGATCGGAGAAAGGGCGCTGGCTCTGGCCAGCTTCTCCTTGAAGGTTAGAGCTGTTTTTTTCTTTTAGATCGCTATCAATTAAACTTCTTACAATCTTTTAAGAGGAATATTAACTTTCATCCTGATGTTATCACCAAATAAACTTCATTTAGGGGGGAAGAGGGATGTTGAAGACAGAATTGTTCCTCGTAGTATAGATGCTGATGACTCTGATACTGAAGTTAAAAGCGATGATGAGAGGCATGTTTATCCCTCCTGTTTATATTTTTAAAATGCAAATTTCACTTCATCAGTTTTGGTCGAAGTTTTAAGGGGCATGTGTAAATTTATGCGTACCCATTGCTTTCTATATCTAAAGGTTGGTCTTTTCTTGTTTTGGCTGTTCCTCTTGTGCTCTGATGTGAAACTCCTGCCTTGGTCCAACGTTTTTAGGTATGCCATGCCCTGAATGCTCAAAGGTCCTATAAATGATTCTGTTATAATCATCAACTGTGACTAAGGCCAGTTTTCTTTTGTTTCTCTGATGTGGGACTTTCACTATTTGGTAAAGCGTTCCTAAGTTTGAGGCATCTTTCGAAATTTGTTCGCATTTTTTAGGTGTCTATAAGTTGTACTTGTCTATTAGGTTCAAAGATAGGTCAGTCTTGTCGCTTTCCCATAGCAATTGATCCTTTCAAACTTGATTCCATGTATTAGGCACATGTTGAATACATGCCTACTCTGTGTCACTCTTTATTCACCTTTCCCACTTTTTCTCGCGCTTTTTCTCGGAGACAACAATAAGTCCTTTTTGGGTTGCCTATATGTATCTTTGTTGGATTCTCTTTCGCCATATTCATTGTAATTTCATCCATATGTTTTAGCAATCCTTGTTTGCATGTCACCACTTTGCCACCTTCCAATCTTTCTCTTTTTCTCTACATTTTTGCTCTAGTTTTTTGTTTGCCCCTATCTCCACGTCTATGAAGCACGGAAACGACACGACACGGAGACACGGCGACACGATAATTTTTCAAAATATAGGATACGGACACGGCATGACACGTCAAATACAATAATAAAATTAATAATTCATGCTTAAAAAAATATATAAAATATAATGCAAACTTAAATTTTGAAGTATACACAACTTCTAAGTAGCACTAAAGTCTCATAAAATCAAGATGAGAACTTAAGAACAAACGTCGTCGGAATTATAAAGATTTGTGATATAAATTTAGGGTTCACTTTAAATAAGAAAAAATAGAATTTTACTTACTAGGACAATCACAATGAGCACAACAATAAGAGGAAGTAAGAGCTCACAGTGTTGAAGATGAAAGAAGGATAAATGTGAAGTTAGAGTTCTAAATTTTTTGCGATTTGTTCATTTTCGTAAGGCTTAAGGGCAACAAAAAAAGGAGGAAATTTGATTTAACTTGGTTAACTTAGAATTTTAATTTATATTAGATAAAATTTTAACAATAATAAGAAATAGGTTTTTAGTTTTATTAAATAAAATTTTAATGATAATAAAAATATGAGTTAGATGCATCCATAAATTTTATTAATAATATATATATTAATAAATAAATTTAACATTAATATTAAATATATCCAATTATATTTCATGCATTCTAAAAATATTCTGCATCTCAGAAGTGTCTCAGAAGTGTCCTAAGGTGTCCCAAAGTATCCAAAAAGTATCCTTTAAATTTTTTTAATATTATTTTATTCGGACACGCCACTTGGCGTGTCCGACACGGTGTCCCCGCGTGTCCTCGCGTGTCTCCGAGTGCCCGTTTGTTCGACACGGACACGGCGTGGTTCTTGAAATGTCCATGCTTCATAGCTCCACGCTCATGTGCCCTAGCTCTAAATTGGGTAATGGGTTGGCTTATTACTTGAAAGCCCCTTAATCTTTCATGAATTTTTTAGCCCTTGTACAAACCACAAAAGCATTATTGGCTCGTGTTAGCTTGTATCCTTTTTAATTATTACTTTGTTGAGCCTTTTATTTTGTTAATTGTGTTATATTTGTGTTTGTTTTTATTTTTTTATTACTGTACAAAGATTTACGTTCCTTGAGCTTTTATTTTAACACTAAACTGAACGTAAGTTCTTATTGTTAGTGATGATGACGATGAGGATGAAACTGAAGCTTTGATGGCTGAGCTTGAACGCATTAAGAAGGAGCGTGCTGAGGAGAAACTTCGCAAAGTATGCTTTTAAGTACTTATCTACTTTTCAACATTTTTTCCTGATTTAATAGGATTTTTAGATAGCTAATTCTATTTTTTATTTTGTATCCGTGCTATCAATGAACAAAGCTTTAATCCCTATAGCATTAAAGATCTTACATTTTCCTTGGCAATGATATTAGTATGTCAGAGGTTAGGCACTTCTTTTCTTAAGAACATTACGAAATGGATTGTACTTGGAATCAGTTCTTGCATGCTTCCTCCTCAGATTGGAGTCTTTTATTTTGAATTGACGCATGCACAGCATCTAGTTATTTCCGTGTCCTAGATTCTTTGAATAAGGCATAATTTCTTTGAATTTACATTTTTACTAATTAATTAATTTCAATTATGAATTATTTGATCATTTTGATTATTAATTTTGCTCTATCAAGAGACCTTAAATTTTATCAGATTTAAAATTGAGATAACCAACTTTAATTCCTAAAGCACTGAACATGATTTACTTAAATCATAGTTGACTGCCCAAATCTTGCTCAGTAAATTCCTATTTTCCAATAATTTGAAGTTATTTAATTCTAACTTGTCTTGTGGGATTTAGAATTTTCTTGATATATCACAAATTAAATATAGAATTATTATGCTTATTTGAGATAATTTTCATATAAAACCATTGGTTTCTTAACATTTAAAATAATTTTTGTCCTGCATCAATTTGGTATTAGAATATTTACGTTCATATTTTCCTCGTATCAATTTGGTATTAGAGCTTGTTATCCTCTTTGTCTGCATCAATTTTGGTATTAGAGCATTATATCTGCATCCATTCCACATCAGGCCTCCAATTCTTTATTGTACTCAACTACACTTATTGAGGGGGAAAATACTAAATTTTAGAATCAAAGAGGTCTTAACCAGTGTTTCCACTTTTATAGGTAAATTGCGTTATTTAAGTTATTTCAATCACTCTATTTTCATTCAGTCTGTACCTGCTTTACTGTATTCATTGAACTTAAATACAAGATCAGAATATGTACCTATGCCTTTGATTAGTGATTATATCATCCAATTGTGATCCAAAAATTTAGATACTTTATCCAAGAATCCACCCCTTATGTCTGTACCGTCAATCTTTTCTCCACCCAGCAAAAGCTGGATTGTCCCTTGCTGGCTTTCCTTTATTGCACGTTCAACTTTGGAGTTACCAAATTTATTGATGGAACCAAAATGTTAGAAGCCTATTTGTCACACTCAGTCGTTTCCTGATATTTTTACGTCAGAATTTGTCAACTCAATACAGTGAACGCTGCAGGCAAATGATGTACTTAAATGTAAGACCACTAAAAGAGCTTGCAAGATCATAATGTAGTTTCGAAATACTAGTACAACATCTTCATCAAACTATTTTGAAGTTTGATATGCTGAATCGAATATGGTGACTGCTTGTTACTACATATTGCAGTATAAAATTAGTATGAAGCGTCTTCCATTGTTGCAGGATCGCCAAAAGCAAGAAGAGGAATTGAAGGCAAAGGAGGCGGAGCTTATGCGAGGGAATCCACTGATTAACATCAACAATTCTACTTCCTTCAATGTTAAACGAAGGTTACTTTGACTCGGCATCATCTTTTCTCAAGCCAGTCATATGAGTTCTGAGTTCAGTCTTTTGAATCCTCATTACCATTTTTCCAAACCAAATGCTATAGGTGGGATGATGATGTAGTCTTCAAGAACCAGGCTCGCGGAGAAACCAAGACACCGAAGCGCTTCATCAACGACACAATTAGAAACGATTTCCACCGCAAGTTCCTCCAGAGGTACATGAAGTGATTTTCTGCTCAACTGTGGAAAGAAGCCTACTGGGTCATCTCAGATTTTCTTTTGGGCATAAAAATTAATGGCCGCATTTGTATGTTTATGGGAAGTTGAGGATTTTACGCTTACTATTGGAAATGGTCGACTTTCCTCTCTCTATTCTGCTGGATTTCTGCTTCTTTGAATTTGAGAATACTTTTACTATCCTGTTTGTGCAATTCAATGCTGTTTGTTTAAATGAAATTGCGTTGCCCAACTGTTGTAGATTTGTTGAAATCAGATTTAATGATATTATAATCTCAGTTTTATATGATGCAACGAAATAATCTGCCTTAAAAATATGATGTAAAATTTTATTATACAGCAGTCCATCGGATTAGATGATATTACACGTCTGTTTTCATAATTTGTGTTTTAACACTAATAAATTTGCTATATTTAGGCAAATTTTTATAATTTTTTAATCATATGAAATTTGTTCTTACACTTAAAAGAGAGATATTTTTAGTAGTCCTACATCCTTTAAGTCCTAATCTTAAATCTTAAACACTAATTAAATTTTAAATAAAAACTCAAAGACATTAGATTTTACTCAAAACTGCTATGTATTGGATCGTGAAATGTATAAATTATTTTAATAGCAAATTACGTTAGATTAGTTTAACTTTATTATGTTAACCCTTCTTAAACGGGAGCGAGCTGCATATGTTTATTTTTTAATAATATTTTTTAACATATATTATCAAGTTGAATAATTATTTTATTTATATAATAATTTATAATTTCAATATAATATTGGACCTTCTAAAAACTTTTGTGATCTATTTACATTTTATAATATGATTTTTAAACTTTAAACCATAACATTTTAAGTCTGTCTGTATGGTAAGAAGGTATTATTATGTGTGATGTATCTTTATAATAGGTTTCTTTCTTTAGATACATATGTTATTGCATATGATAATAATGAGTGCAAATAGATTGCTGGACTAGAATAACTGTGAACGGTAATAACTGCATAAAAATCTAAATTATATAGTCTAATTAGTGCCTAATTTAACTATGATCATTTTATATATATATATATATATATATGATAAAAATTAAAATTAATTAATTGTTAGAATATAAAATAAAATTGATTAAAATATTAACAATAGTATAAATAATTATAATCTGAGTACTAACCAAACAAAAGCTAACATCAAAAAAAAATTCCAAATTATATTTAAGAGATTAACCAAAAATGTGTGCACAATTTTTTTCGGTGATATTTCTAGTATTGAATACCCTCATAAGGCTCTCCCTCCTTTTATTTTATTAAAAATTAACATTAATGTTTTCTTCCAGGGCATTAATATGTAATATCATATCCATCTAATTGAAACATTAATTGAACTAACAAAAAAATATATGAAAAAAATTTAAAAAAAATTTAAAATCATAAATCAACTTGATATTATCCTACCCCACCCTCAAAGATCTGAATAATATTACCCAAAATTTAAATATGAAATTACTTACAGGAACTTACTTATGCCATGTACAAAACTTAGGTAAATGTAAATGAACTACAAATCTCACATTTAAGTAATTTATTCAATAACTCTCTCAATGCCATCTTCAATTTTCAGTCATTTGGATCAGGTCCCTGTTTAGTAGCAAAGTTGGACATCAACTTTGTAAGGTTAATAAAATAAAGTACTTTTTCTTTAAGATTTTTGCACAACATAAAACATTTGAACCTGCCATTTTTTTTTTGATTAATTCTGGTCCGAGGGTTCGTCTCCAGAGTCAGCAGCATCAACAAAAAAACAACAATCATAATAACAACAATAATAATAATATAAAAATGAAAACATTAACTGCACAAAAACATATATGCAATCCTTCTTGTCTTTATTACAACACTCTTGTCAAGCAAGCTCAATTACTGTAATTACTTTGTAATATCGTTTTTAATCTAAGCTGATTTCCTTTGAACTTATCCATAATTAATACTATTCTAATTTTCTAAAAAATATAATGTCTCATGTGCCAAAAAAAGAAAATATAACTACAAATGTGTGTTTAATTTTATATATACAATTATGCAAACTTGTATGATCAATTTATGAACGTGTAGGAAAGAAACTGCTGATGCAAATCATGCAACCGCTGATGTAGAAAGAAAATTGATGAAATGTATTTTACTAAAAGGACATTCAGGACTGAAAAGTTCACATGACATTTAGACTTTTCATTAGAACCTTTTTTTTCACTCGCAAAAACAAATATTTCCTAGGAAGAGTTTTTAAAGACAATAACTTAGATCATGCAGATTATATATGGAGAAAAAACAAAAGCAAATATCAAGAAATCATAGCTAAGTATGCATTTTAAGTTATAGGAAGAATGCAAAGGGTAATTCCCCAAAACTCTAAAGGGGAAGCAGACCAGGAACTACCACCTAATAATGCCTCCCCTTCAGAAGTTCCCTGCACCTTTTGAGAGCTAATTCATCTCGCGAAATCTGGCAATGGCCTTCTTCTGTATGATGGTTTTGTAGCTGTCCCCTGGTTGCGCCTCCAATGACTGGTCCACCATTTTTCGCTGCTGGCTCCCCAAACCAGCCCTGTCATCCACTGCTCTCGCCTGGACAGGTTCTCTGATACCGCTGCCGTCTTTTCCCAGTCCCTGTATGTTTGTGACAGACGAAAAGAAATAATCCAGAAACAAATAATGTTAGTATGAGATATAATCTTAATTGCTGGAGCAATTTTTCCAATCTTTTAGTCGTATGGGAGTCGAAACTACTAGATCCAACTCAAATAGCAAGCCATTCCATGGAAGTTCTGTCAGCAGCCTACGAAAAAGGCATATACCTGGCATAACGATTTCTGTAGACTGAAATATGCTTTAAAACTATGCCATAACAAATTTCGTCACTCTAAATTATGCAACTTTAAGCAAAAATGACAAGAAGACTATTTGACTATTTGACTTGGCTTCCTTCCCAAAAATGTGCCAAAATGACAGCCAATACTTCATGGACTTCAATATTTCAAATCTACGTAAAATCCGGATTTCATGAAACATCGTAACAGATACTATTTTAAGTAACAATATTGATTTGATTGTTACCACAAAAAAAAAAAAGATTTTGTTTCAAACAAATAAGTCCTTTTTAAGGAATCAAGGGGACGACAATCTAAATGGTACATGTTTGAATGCAAATTAAACACAAAGTATGCCAAAAAAATAACAAAATCTTAAAAAAATAAGAAATAAATAACTTTTGAATTAATTTGATTTACAGGGGGATTTGATAATAAGTAGGCTTGAACTTTTTGCATAGGGGAAAAAAGTCTTCTTCCATGAAAATGGAAAAAAAAAATCATGAACAATTGTAAATTCAGGGGTAAGTTAGATGAATCTCTTATTATTATTATTAAAATTTTACATAATATAAGTCAAAATTCTAAATTAAAAAAATTAAATCAAATTTCTTCCTCCTTTATTGCCCTTAAGCCTTACGAAAATGAACTAATCGAAAAAAGTTTAAAACTCTAGCTTCACCTTTATCCTTTTTCATCTTCAACACCGAGAGCTCTTACTTTCTCTTATTGTCGTGCTCACTGTGATTGTCTTAATAAGCAAAATTATATTTTCTCTTATTCAAAGTGAACCCTAAATTTATAGCTCAAATCTTTTTAATGCCGACCACATTTGTTCTCAAGTTCTCATCTTGATTCTATAAGACTTCAGTGCTACTTACAAATTGTTTACACTTAAAAATTTAAATTTCTATATGTTATATATATATATATATATTTAAAGTATAAATTGTTAATTTTATTATTGTATTTGGCGTGTCATGCCGTGTCCGTGTCCTATATTTTAGAAAATCGTCGTGTTGCCGTGTCATGTCGTGTCGTGTCCCGTGTCCGTGCTTCATAGGCAGAACTACAGCATAAGAAAAAGTCCAAGATACCCTCTTAAAATGTCCTCATAAGATTAATTGAGTTGGCTGCATTAACTTCAACTACAAAATGGAATGGAAGGATAATAAATCCAACCTCTTGACACCAACTTCACTATAGAGCAAGCACCCAACTACCTAAATTGAATGAGAGAGGAGAATGCCCCTCCCATCTAACTTTTGTAACATCCTTAAAAAGGATGCGACTTAACGTACCTTTTGTGTTTTTTTTATGAGTTAAATCTATGGCTTAGGCCATAATTTCAAAAAAAACTACCTAAATTTTCCCGGCCTCATTTGGTCAGAATCCATTTTTGGGATGTTTTATGTTTTTTTTGAGGTAGAGTAAGAAAAAAATTGTATTTTAATATTAATATGCGAAATAAAATTATTTTATTATCGAGGATTGTATTGGATGTGAAATAAAATTAATTTTTTTATTGAAGTGTGTTTAGAATGTGAAATAAAATTAATATTTAAAGTTTTTTTTTAATGTGATATTTCAAGTTTAAATTTGTGTAGAATGTAAAATAAAACAGATTTTAAATATTTAAATTTATGTATGATATGAAATAAATAAAAAATATTGATGGAAGTGTTTTTGAAAAAATTTGATGGCTTTTCTAGCTCCAATCAAGTGAGGCTTTGTTTAAGATTTATAACTTTTTCCCTACTACAAAGCTATTTCAGCATGACACCATTAAATATAAATATAACAGAAACTTTATATAAGTTTGAGCAGTATAGAAAGTACCGATCCTTCTTGCCAGCCCATACTGCGAAGCATCCTGTTCCCTACATTGCTTTCATCAATGGCTCGATCAGCAGTAGTCACCTCATAATCTGGAACATCAGCAGCAGGACGCCCTCCACCCACTCCTGGGGGAAAAGGCATTGCTCCCATAGCCGAGGATGGGCCCTTTCGGTACGGATAATCAGAATCTTGACATATAAACAAATTTCTCCAAAGTTACGTTTCCAACAAATACATTAAGGTACCAAGCAGTGAATGTGGCCGAGAAATTTTATCCTATACAGCACAGAGCTGGAAATCATTTGATCTAAATAACAAATAAAGAATATACAAATAGAAGAGTGCAAACCTAAGACTAATTAGCATGTTTGTATAGCGAGCAGACATAATAAAAAAAGTTCTCTTCATATATTGACAGTGTTTATCTAATGCAAATATAGTTTATGATCATTAGCATATGATAAATCCGACACCTACAACATTAAGATATGGCAAAAGACATGCCCCATATAACTGCCAAGTATAATAACGAGTAAGATATGCGTAAGCATTATGAATGTTTCAACCCTTACTTGAATCCCCAAAGTCCGATGGTTCATCCCCAAAAGAAGATGATCCATAACGGCTTCTCCTCTCGGCTGCCCGATCTCTGTAAGCCGTTTGGGGCTGATTTACTTGCATAGGAGTCTCTGAAAACCTTCGCTTGCCACTCCCTGCTGACACTTGTGACGAATATGAACCTAGAGCTGATGCATCTGTTTTGAAGGCTGGAATAGATGACTGGACCTCAGTATTCACCCTCGATGACGTTTCCATGGCCGTAGTTGAAGTAACCGGTGGTCCTGAAAACTTTGTGTCTGCTCTTATTACCCCTCTCCCACTACCTCTGATAACACCCATTATGGATCCACCACTACTATTACCAGAAGACCTGGGCTTGACCTGAGAATCCATTGCAAAACCTGAGCTACTGGGAACCTCTTTTACATTTGCAGCATCGGTCTTCAATTTGCTTTTGCCACTATAATTGCCCAGTTTATCATCTGTTGAACCTGGTTGTTCATTGTCTTCAAGAACAACACGAGCTGCCTGTCCCTCACTATTTCTCTGTTTCCACATTGCAAGAACATTATTCATCTTTTTTTTGCTGGCAATAATACTGCTTTTTGACGCTAACTTAATCTCTTTTTGCTTCTCCTTCTCTTTCTTTTCCGCAGCAAGTGCAGCTGAAGCAGCAGCTTGCACAGCATCAGCCAATGAAGTCTTCTCACTTGATTTTGTGGTAGAAGCAGGGGCTGAAATGATTATTTTCTTGTTATTAGCGCCAGAAGATGCCTTTGAAGCATCAGGTGTTGATTCTCCAGAAACCTTGTTGTTGCTCTTGTCCGTACATTGAACATACTGCTGGCTTTTGTGATCATAAGAGTACCAAATTCCATTATTGCCATCATAATAGAGACCTGCATATACACACAGGAAGTCAAAAAGGCATGTATCTGGAAATCTAAACCTAAAAATTATGCTTGGAACGTAACTTTGTTTGGCGCGAAGACTAAAATCAGGATCAAAATGGTACTAGTTTAAAAAAGAACAATAATAATAATAAATACATTTTTTTTAATCATTTTACACAAATTTTAATATAAAAAAATATTATTTTACTTCACATACTTAATCATTTTCAATAAAAATATCTACTTATTTCACATCCTAGACTAAAATATTTGAATCGAGTATTTTGATCTAGGATATTTTTATTGAAAATTATTGAGTATGTGAAGTAAAATAATATTTTTTTATATTAGAATTTGTGTAGAATAATTAAAAAAATTATTTATTATTATTATTGTCATTTTTTAAACTAGTACCATTTTGATCCTGATTTTGGTCCTTGCGCCAAACTGCAGTCATGTCATACGAGCAACAAGGAGTTTCTTTATCATTCACTGAGCAACTCATATTACATATAAAGGAAAAGAAAAAAAATAGTAAAACAAACCTGAATTTGCATCATAATAAAATCCAGAAGCTGCATCATAATAGTAACCAGATTTTTCATCCCAAACAAATCCAGCTTGAGGCACTGAGGTGGCATTTTGAGGTCCCGTACCTCCATTTATATCAGTTCCAGCGGTAGATTGCTTATCATCCGGATTATACTCCTTAGGAGCCCAGCCAACAGCATCATACTGAAAATGAAAAAAAGGCACGCTATTTCATAACAATTGACAACTCAAAGACTATTTCAATGTAGATTAACAGTCATGGTGAAATCCATAAAAGTTTAAAGCCATCAAAAGTTGTAATACTTTTCTGAGCAGCAAGACATAAAACTCATCAGAAGTCGACCACTTCTAGTAATTTTTAACAAATGTCTGTACATTGCATCAATTAGATATACACAAAATGATAAAATAAGAAATGAATATATCTACGAGAAAGTTGAAAGAGTATCAATTAAGGATAAACTCAAAGAAAGTTAGCTTAGATGATTTGGATATATAAATCGTAGGCCAATTGAAGCTCAAGTATGGAAAGTTAAATTATTAGATCTTGCCCATGTAATAAGAGGAAGAGAGAGACCAAAAAAAGATATCGCAAAAAACTACAAGAAAAGACCTTACACGCTCAGCTAAATAAGGATTTGTTAGTTAATATAGTGCAATAAAAACAAATGGTTCATATAGTTGACCCCACCTAGTGGAATCACATTTGGTTGTTGTTGTTGTTACCTGTATACTGACATCTATTTGAAGTGTGAAGACGTCAACTGCTACATCAAATCAAGGTCTACAAAACATGATTGAAGGATAAGTAGCTTCCTATTACAAGCGGAATTGAAGGGGCACAATAATTTAAAATTAGAATACAACCATTAATAAGACGTTTTATTTTTCAAATATAATATCTTTTGAAATTCTACTTGCATAATTTTAGTTAGATATTCGATATTGTTCCTTCTCATACTAATAAGTATTTATTTTTCCTACTTTGCTGATTTCTACAAGCTTTTTTTTACATGTATGGGTAATCTCCATAAATTATTCCATCTGTTACTCTCTCGTGGTAATAATAGATTTTGATGTTTAGCAAAGTGTTTAAGTTAATTTATACTAATAAATCTATTTAGCATTTGTGAGCACAAGATTATCAAAAGCATATACATTATTAGTGATTAAGTGGTGTGAAATGATAAAGCATTAAGTGGAGTAAATTTATATCTTAGTTTTGATCTGTATCATTGTATCTTCTATTTTTTTAAAAGTAGATTTATTGTGAGGTTGATTTTGGATGCAAGAATAAGTTAGATGTAAGTTTAAATACTTAGAATTTCAAAAGTGTTAATTAAATCATTTTAAAATCGATTAAAAATTAAAATTGACATGTGTCCTGAATGACAGCAGTGAGGTTGACCTCAGGCTCTATGAACTCCAAGGAGATTGGAAGTTGGCTAGAAAGCGACCTACAGTAGTGAGGTCGAACTGCAAAGTCGAGCCCTAGCAACAACCCTCAACAGAGAGTTTAGCTTTTTAGGGGGATTTTTCTAGGTCGACCTCAGTAGTAAGGTCGACCTAAGATCAACCTCAGACCTAACCATTGGCCTATTTAGAACGCCCAATTGACTACTCTTAGTTCATTGACTACTCTAATTGCTCCCACAACCACCATCTTCATCCATCATTCTAAAGTAATAAAAACATTTAAGTGGAGGAAAAAATCAAGTGTTAATGGAAATTAAGGCGTGATTCGAACTTAAGTGCTCAAGCTGCCAACAACTCTTCTTCTAGCATTCAAGATTCAATCATAACAAAGAAAAGTGTAATTTTCTGACATTATAATATTTTATTCTTTTACTTTTGACTTCAGTTTGTGTATAAAGAAGGCCTCTAAATAAGAGTTAGACGGGGTGAGTAAGTGCACCCTCACTTAAAAATGAGTAGGGCCGCTAGTGAGTGGCTAAAGGAGGGTTTGTGTATGGGATTCTCCATCTAAACTAAGAAGTGTGCTATAGTGAGATTTTTTCAATCAATTTGAGGTGGAGTAGGCTCGAGTTTGAGCTGAAAAATGTTATATTGCGTGTTCATTATGGATGTGATTCTCTTTTATTATTTGCTTCTTCTTACATTAATTATCATATTACTAGTATTTTTGAGTTATTGTACTAATAACTTATGTCAAGTAAATTAAAATCTAAATTTTTTAATTACGTCTATTCACCCACCCTCTAGATGTCATACTTGATCCTACGCCGTCTTGCGTTCCCTAACTTCAAATAATTAATAAATAACTCCCCCCCCCACTCAGTTTCAGTTCCTTTCTCTGCCTATTCGGCATCACCAAGTTACGAAGAGTGGCAGATATAGCCTGCTCTTTTCTACTTGTTAGCATTCAGGATTGAGAATACATAGAATTTAAGAACCATGCAATGCTATTAAACGATAAAATGAAGTTTCAAAAGATCTGAATGCCGTGTTTTAAAAAGTTTACAGAAAGCGCTTGCCCTTGAGAAGCATGCAAAACTGAGTTTTTTTAAGGCACTTGCCATCCCTTTTCATGTTAGTATGATTTCAGGATGAGATTACATCGGATTAAAGAATCATGCAATGCTTTCAAATGGCACAATAAATTTTACAGGAAGCAGTTGTCCTTGAGAACCATGCAAAACTGATTTTTTTTTCTTTAAGCACATGCCCCTCCCTCCCTCCCTTGAGAAGAATGCAAAACTGAGTTTATTTTAAGCACTTGCCCTCACTCCCTCTCACCCTTGAGAAGCCTGCAACCTGAGCTCCTCTTAAGCGCACCAGATGCAGGACCATGAATGCTCCCCTCCATCCCTCCCTCTCACAGGAAAAAACAGAAGCCAATACCAATGCAAAACCTAAATGCGAAAGACAGGAAGAACCTGCTGAGCAAATGTCGCTGCCTCAATTGCAGCAGCAGCAAGACTGCTCGACTGTGGTGCACCAGATGCAGGACCATGGATGCTTTTTGCATAAGCTACACGTAGAACTTGCCCATTCTTCTCAAGGGTTGTCCCATTGGTTGCTTCAAGAGCTTTGGTGGCATCCTCGACCTAACATCAAAATCAAAGTTATTAACCTAGCCATCGTGACACCAACAAAGCAATAATTATTCTGTCAAAAGTGTTACCGAGTGGAAATGCAGGAAAGCGAACCCTCTAGACACATGGGTAAACTTGTCCCGTACAAGGCGGAGATCCTAAAATTCAACAAAAGTATGCAAAGCCTAATCTGATTGTGGTGCAAGGCTATTAAATCAATATAAAAAACATCATACCTTTATAGGAGCATACTTTGAAAACTCATATCGAAGCATATCCTCATCAGCATTCTCATCCAATCCACGAACAACCAAGACATGAGTTGGGCCTGAAAATCAAATTTAGATCACCTAGCAAGAATAATTGATAAAATACCAAAACCTGCAAAACAAATAAGGATACCAGCATCTGATCCTTTTCTTCCCATGGATGATGGAGGAGCCATATCAGCTGGTGGAGCATCATCAGTTCGAGGTTCATTGCACTGAACAGAAATATGAAGTCAATACCAGTAATGACGAGAAAAACTAAAGAACTATCATCCTTGCTCAAGCATAAAAAACTTAGGCATGAAAAGGAACTAGAATAGATATTCAATTATTGAAGACAAAAATGGTTCTGATTTATTTTCAAAACAAATAACTTAATGGAGAACAAGACAGATTCCAATTTACACTCGAAATACATATAGCCCTTTCTTCATCTTTCATCAATGCCTCAGACTCTGATCTTATAACCATTCACCTCTCCTTGACAACACTCATACCAACCCCATCAGACAAGTTTGACATCTATAAGGCTCTTGATCTCTCTCTACTTGACAAAATCCACCTTGAACTGTGGGACATCTCGAGAGAGACAAACATGCCAAAGCTTAAAAACTAAAAAGGAGTAGGACAATATTTCATCATTAAAGATATGCATCATTGAGAGGAAAGACCTTAACAAATTCAAAAGCTTAAGCTTTCATTCTCAGACCTCATATGGCTACTCTTCAACATCTCATGCAGCAATCCACTCACTACCCTTTTCGGTCCAAAAAGTACAAACCAAAGCCTACCAATACACTGTCCCTGATAGGAACATAACTGAGGACTTGATGCCCTTCTTACCTAATCTTTCTTCAATAGCATCAGTTCTAGAGGCCCAATGATAAGTCTCCAAACTAGGATGGCTTTAAATTTCTATAGAACCACTTGATCTATCATTGGGAAATTGGTTCAAGTAGATCCCTTCTTTTGTATGGAGCACATTTCCTAGGACTCTCAAAACCTTTTCTTCCATGCCCTCCCCAGATACTCTCATACTAACCCATTAACTGATTTCAGACCAATTCAGTTTATGGGCACTCGGTGTGTTTGTTTGTAAGGTTAAATTTAAGAAGGTTAAAATTAAATTTGGATGGAGATATTTTTTTATTGAAAGTTGTGAATGATGTGAAATAAAGTTAGTTATTATGTTGGGATATATGAGGGATGTGATATAAAGTTAGTTATTATGTTGGAATATTTGAGTGATGTGATATAAGTTAGTTATTATTTTAGTAATATGTGTAAGATGTGAAATAAATTTAATTTTTAATATTAAATTTTATGTGTGATGTGATATGCCTGGTTAAAATTAAACCAGGTTAATTTTAAACTCCTAAACAAACGGGGCCTCAAAGATTATTGCCAATAGAATCCCAGCCATCCTTGTCCACATCCGTAAGGATAGATCGTAAGCTGATCTCTTAGATAAATTCTTGCTACCCAGTTTTATTCCTGGTTTCCAAACAAAGTTCAATTTAGATAGCTTCAGTATGAAGACTAGCCTTCATAAAGCCAACTCCTCCTTGGAGAATTCCTCCTCTTAACAGTAAGGGAAATAATTTCCTATCAACTTCATCAGTTAGAAATCCACACAACCTAAACTAATGTTCAGCAAATCTACACCAGCTTAATTATGCGTAGGAAAGCTGTACTAGACTAATCAATGGATGGGCAATCTGCAGCAACTGATCCTTTTTTTAAACTACTGATCTTATTAAATTGTTTGAAAAACATTCAACTGATTAAATACATATAATACTTGAGAAATCCTACAGCAACTGAATTCCAACCACTAACATTTGTTTTCTTTTTTTGGGTTATATCCCATATTTTAGTTTCTAGCATACATTTAGTTTATTTAATTTTCGTGTATGCCATGACTTGAAAATACATCAATATCTATGTAACAATCCATCAATAACAATGGAGACCACCATTGAAACAAAATGCATCGCATTCCCAGTAGACAAACCAATCAAGTCCACCACCGAAGTAACCATACTAGAGTCTGATTGCATTGGTGACACTTGTTAGATGCGACATTGTGCCAATGGGGTTGTAGTGTGGAGTGTTGCACATATTCAAGCAGATTTCAGACTTTATGGAGCTATGCGTAGCATTCTCCATCAACAACAACAACAGAATCTTTTTCCACTAACGTCTCCTTTGCAAGTCAAGCTCAAGGCGAAGGCGATGGCGAAGGCGATGGCGAAGGCGATGGCGAAGGCGAAGGCGAAGGCGATGGCGAAGGCGAAGGCGATGGCGAAGGCGAAGGCGATGGCGAAGGCGATGGCGATGGCGAAGGCGATGGCGATGGCGATGGCAATGGCGGTCAAATGTAATAAAAGGAGCCTATGACTTCAATTAGAAGTTGCAACCCTACATTGTTGTTGGCTAGCGTGCAACTCCAAAGTGCATGACAGACTGGTCCATCAACAAAGGCTATTGCCATCACTGCGCTAAATATCATGGTTAATGATTTGATCCACCACTAGAGTGATTCGAACTCAAATACCCATCTAAGGCCTTGTATTCCCACATCTAATAATTAGGTTCCCCTAACTCCTAGATAAATTAAAATTAACTTTGATGGTTCAATACAAGTAGGCAAAATTGAAACTGGATATATCATCAGGCAGCACCAATCGAACCTTATCCAAGGATTAGGCAAAAGAATGCTAATGTGTGTGGTACCTATTGCAATGGAATGGGCTCCACTTGAAAAATACAAGGCGATCTCAGATGACATCCTAAGGACTTGGGAAGTCTGGCTAGAAGGCGACTCCCAGTGGTGGTGCTTCAACTCATTTAGAGCAGATTACACCAACATGAAATAACCCAAAGACAACTATGCCTCATTCAACATCAGGAGAGCCATGTAAAGTAGTAGTAGAGTGCAGGGAGGGCCTTATGAAAGCATAAATACAGTGTATCATCCTGAGGCACAACAGAGAACTCGAAAACAATGATGGCTGCAATGAACGAAAAGATTAATTAATTATACCTTGTATGTTTGGGTTGTCTTGTCAGTCATATACTTTTGCTTCCACATTGTATTCAATATGATGCCTTGCACTACTTGCACGTGAGTTGTTTTTCAAGTATCTATTTGGCCTTGTAGACATTTATCCTTTTCTTTTTTTTTCTAGGTAAACTCTATCCAAACTCTCTTTTCATCATATTTAGAACCTTTTGACCTAAAGAACCAATTGGTCACGTAAGGTCATAGCATTCTATATAACTTATGCTTTTATGCCATCAGTGAAAATGGACATTCCAATATCAAACAGAATACCAGGATAACAAAATAGACTGATTTCAAATCAAATCAACTCATATTCAAATAAAATCAAAATTGTGTTCAAGTGAATCTAGAATATTTTAAATCGAGTTTAAGCTAACACAAACTTGCTTGAACTAGACTTAGTATATAGCACTCGAGATGTCATCTTCTTGATAATCACATTGACAGTTTGCTAGTGTATGATTTGTTTAGGCAAACGCTCATGTACCTTACTAGTTTGTTAATTCTTTATCTGATGTAGATTAATTAGTTATACCTTGTATGTTTGGGTGACCTTATGAGTCGTGTAATTGTGCTTCCATATTGTATTCAATATAGTACCATGTGCCACTTGCATATGAGTTGTTTTTGGGGAATCCGTCTCGCCTTGTAGACATCAATCCTTTTCTTTTTAGCTAAGGAAACTCTTTTTTTTATAGATTGGCTAGGGAAACTTTATTAACTCTTTTTTTCATATTTAGCACCTTTTGACCTAAAGAACCAAATTGGTCACCTTAGGTCATAGCATTCTGTATATCTTTTTCTTCTGCTTTTAATACATTGGCCAAGGCTGCTAACATTCCCCAAAACCAATCAAATCATCATAAAACATAATCAAACTAAAACATTTATGCCATTGGTGAAAGTGGATATTCCAATATCAAACAGATTACTAGAATAATGAAACAGCAGTTACAAAAACGGGTGGAGAAAGACTGCATAGTGCAAGAGTTCACCTATACCTACACAAGTTTGCCACCCAAACCATTTTAGTTTTTCATCAACCAAGAAAAATGGGGGAAAATGAAGCACATTTTACATGGTACATTTTTTTTACCAAAGAGAACCAGAATTTATAATTAGGAAATAACCCAACTATTATATTCCAGGTTAAGTCTTAACTAGTCCTACTCTGAGTCTTCCAGTTTGCCCATTACAAGTGAAATTTGAGAAGATCAGCAACACGGTATAACATTCAAACATACAAATTTGGAAATGTGTAACAGCAAATGTGTATTATCTCGTCGAGTTCTCCTAGCTCAATGGGGAAGGAGCTTGCCTGGGAACCAAGGGGGTCTCAAGTTCAAACCACACTATCACCACAATTTCCAAGTAGAGTCGGGAAAATTGTGAGGCCAAGAGGTGAAATCAAAAAATACAAATGTGTATTATCTCATATAGAAGGGATGAAGCAGTAATAATAATATTAAATGCTGAAAACATACGAACAAACCTGAAAACAAGAAATCCGGCGTGCAAAATTTATACAACCACAAATCGTACAGATCCAATCAGATGGAGGAGCTGATCTACCATATCCATAGCCAGATTTTGCAGAACCTTCATGACCTAAAGTAGGTGCACCAGCCCCACCGGTTGGCTTACTACTGCAGAATTAATGTTATCAAAACAAAGTAGTTGGATCTCACAACTCTGTTATTTCTTTTGTGCAAGGTAGGCTTGGGGGTGGGAAGAATGAGATGGATCGAGCATGAAATTTAATTAGTGCACAGCAAGCGCAGAGGATAACCGTCACAGTAAAGAATTGACAGCACAGTAACAAACATTAACATAGCACATTCTGAACAAGTTTCAGAAGAAACTTTAATACAAATGACAGAAAACATTGTGCAGCATTTTTTTAATAATGACTGGACCAAATAATCAAAAGAAAATGAATATAAGGAATTTATTTATCCATAAGGAAAAATACAAGGAAACTACTCGTTTTCACAAGTTAACAGAAATGATTCTGCTACAGTTAACAGTAAGCTCTAGAATCTGCTCCAACAAAAATGCAAGCAGCTATTAATTTAGAAATTCCCTAAACCTGGATGACAAACAACCTTAACAAAGGTATTAAGCATCAGACACTATAAGCATAATGTAAGCACTCAAGCACATCGTATCACTTGCCTAAGCATTATTATTACAATATTTCAAAACACAAAAAGGTTACTTATTATGTTGTGCTCAATGATAGTCAAGCCAACTACATATATGACTTCTATACCAAACAATACCAGGACTGAGCTGCTTCCCTTTAACATTGAATATAAGCCAGAAGTTGAGAAACAACTATCTTAGCATACAAAAAATGTTGCAATACAAGTGATGATTGATGAACGAACAAAAACCCAGAGAACAAGCAAGTTCCCCTTAAATAACAATAGATGCAGAATTAATTTCATGTGCCACATAAGATTTTAAAAATCAAACAAACAGTAACAACATAAAAAAGTAACTGAATAAAAAACAAACAAGAAAATCAAAACACGTAATAGCTTGCAATAGCTAGAACAAACTCTAAACTTGAAGCATTTCCAGCTAGTAATCAGAACTAATTTAATCTGGAATACAAATTGAAAAATTAAATATCACCATTTAAAATAAGTACGGAAGGAGAAAGAGCTATGATGCAGATGGTAGATATTAAAAGCCAAGCTGCATGGAATTGAAGGGTTCATCAGAAGTATGCAAATCAAATGCCTGCTGTGAAAGAAAGACCGATCAATCATGCAAGAAAGCCTAGTGCAAGGATGGTTTTGGTTTAAACAGAAACCATCTAAATTAAACAATCAAACTAGTGAGTCCAAAACTTATATTAACAACGCATACCTACATTGAAACAAAAATAAGGAAATATTTTTGGTAGAAGCATGCCTTTTGCAGTTCCAAGTTATAAAATTATGTAAATAATTGAATGTGCACTTCCTCTTTAAAGAATCGGAAGAAAGTATGGACCTACGAAAGGGACAAGAAATGCTTTTACAACTAAGGTCAATATCTGTACTCAAAGAATAGCATTTCCAAGCTCTAAGAATCTGTAAAATTATCAAATATGCACTTCTCCATAAAGAACTAGAAGAAACAGAACATGTTACTGCATGGACCTATGAAAGGGACAAGTACTTCTTTAACTCTACAATTACAGGTAAATACCTATACTCAAAGAATAGCTTTCTTCCATCAATAACCAGACCATTCTCCCCAATGCCATCCATCATGCTACGAGCAGCTTCCTGCATTCAACAAGCATGGTCCTGAGCATAACATCATTTCATTAGTTACTGTAAGAGCAGATAATGCATCTGTTTCCCACCACAGAAGGGAAGTCAATAAAGGCAAAGCCACGAGAAACACCAGAATTGCGCTCTTTTATAATGCGCACATGACGAAGGGGTCCCCATTCACCCTGAGAAATAAAAGGAACAGGTTGGACGAAAAACAATAAAAAAAACACTGACTGCATATCAAACTTCCATTAAGGATCGGATAAATTATCAAAGGAAAATCATACAAGCATCTGATACAGATCTTCTTCAGTTGTCTTCTGCGATAAACCTTTTACAACCACTGTTGCGGATGGGGCCTAAGAATTTTAATTTTTCAGATAACATTGGTTGCCATAGGTATTGATGAGAAAAATCCAACAACATTAACATAAATGGGATTTTGTTTCAAAAAAAACATAAATGGAATTTTTAAGGAAAATAATACCACTGAAGAATCACTATATCGTTTCTCGTCAAAATCATACTCTCGGCGCTTATCATATATGTCATAGCGGTTGTCATCATAGCTGTCCTCTCTATAACTACGACCACGATTTCGACCTCTAGGGGATCTTGATCTGGATCTATCATCATGTCCACGAGATCTAGAATGATCATAACGCCTACCATATGGACTTTGATCCCTCTCTCGACTCAATCCCCTATTTTCTCGTTCATGATCACGAGAACCACGTCGTCGCCAACTACTTTCACTTCTTCCCTTGTCTTGATCAGACTCATAGTCATACCGGCCAGAATCATACTCCCTTTCACGACTGTCTTCTCTGCTTTCATGGGATCCTCGATGTCTAGGATCATAACGGTCACGATCTTCATCACGATCTCTAGCCCCTGACCGAGCATGCCTTTCAAATGCATTCTCATGATAACCATCTGCATCATAATGGCCGTCCACATGACGATACCTATCATGAAATGAGTCAGTCTCTTGAAAATTTTTTGGATCATTGAAGTTATCAATCTCAGTAAATGTTCCAGCAGGCCTTCTAGAATCTCGAGACATGGCATATTCTTCATCAAAATGTCTCCTTCTATATTGAGACCACATGCCAGAATTTGGAGGAGGTGGATAAAAGTCCCTATCAAGCATCTCTCGTGGATAAGCATCTCGTGAATATCTTGAATCTCGAGAAAATCCTTCATCCCTCCTACCACCAAAAGATCCACCAGCCCTGCCAAATTAAGGATGGTAAAGTGGAAGAACAAAGTCCAGTAACTACTATACAGAAGACTAGCAAATTAATGTTGACTTGGAAAAATAAATGTGCTGGGCACAGATTAGAGAAGAAACACAAGCAAAAGAATGACCAGAGAAAAAGTCATCAGACAATTTATTAGTTAAGGTTAATAACTTAATATTTCCATAAAACACCAGCAGTTAGACACCTGAAATCTGGCTCATGGACTGCGCCATACCCCTCCAATGCCTGTACATTAAACAGAATAAGCCAAGTCAGCAACAAATTGTCATGGAAGGAGCAGAGAAATCCATTCCATATGAACACTGGCCCTTTGCTTCCAATGATAGTTCTTTATGGAGATGTCAGTAAACATGGAGGGCAATCACATGAGCCATTAAATCTTCTACATCATCCCGGATAAGTAATAAAGGAGAAAACTGCAATTACGCTGTTAGTATCCCATCCTTGTTGTACACCATAACGCCCTGGATCCATTTCTTGCAGTCAGCACAATAGCTGTCCTGCAAGGTTCTTGATGAGCTCTTACAAGTACCAGGTGCAGGCTGTTTTGATATCTGTCCTGCAATGGATGCACAAATAGACTGTTATGCCCTTTTCAATATTGAACTAGCCCTTAACATTGGCCTGCAGATGTACTAGAATCTTCAAAGCAAGTCGGACTACAAAACCATTCTTCACACTTTTACAACACAACTAATAGGCAGTTTACAATAATAAAAAGTCAATGTTACCTGCAGTTATTGCATCAAAGAATAAACTAATTACATTACCGAATCTCAAAGAAAGTATGGAATTGTCTCAGTAACAGCAAAAAGTTCCATTAAAACACTGGAAAGGATCTTCAAGCGGCAACACAAAAAAAAACCAAAAAAAGAGAAGCAAACTCAAATACTTGATACTGTTTATTCCTTTTCAGGGGTTTGAGTATCATACTTTTCCTGTTACCCTAAAAAAGAGGTGCTAACTTGTGCTCTTATTTTATTTTTGGATATATTAAACCCAGGTTCCTGAAGTTTAGCCAATCTTTCATGTGGGTGGATAATTTTGAATTGTTTAACGCAATTCATCAAGTCATTCAGTCATCTTACGCAAGTTATTATGTTAATTATTCTATTAAAGTTGTTAATAATTTAATCTAAATATCTATATTACCCTTTGTCCCTCCACTGTCCCTTTATCTCCCCTGTTTCTCCACCATTCTTATCCTCTGTCCTCTTACTCAGCCTCCAACTCTCTTTCAAGAGAGAGAAGATGGGTAGAAGGAAGAAATGTAGAGAGAGAGAGAGAAGGAGGGAGGGTCGTCATGGTCAGTTGCTGGAAAACTGTTTACATGGACCACAATAAAATAAATTTGGTAACTCAGGGACCTACATGAAACTAAAATTAGCAGTGGAGAACCAGCATCAAAAGGACTAAACCTTGGACACCAATGTCTAATTTAACCCTTATTTTTATAAATAACTAATTTCCATCATCAATCATGTTTTGGAGAGAAACATTTCAGAGCATTCATAAAAAAAACACAGATTGAAAATGTATTTTGAAGTATCCCAAAGAAAGGATAAAAGAAAAATGTCTAATAATGATATACGGTGAAAAAAAACACAATAACCAGAAAACAAGTTTCTATTTCAATTCAGGTTCACTCTGCGACAAAAATAGGACTAAGAAAACAAAACAACACAACAGTAAGAACTAAAAATTCTTATATGTTTTGATTAGCGTATCTTCGTTTTTCATAGATGACATGGATTTACATTTTACTTTCACAATAAGAACACAATAAAATTCCATGACAAATGGGAATCGGGTGACTGACAAAATAAACAATCGCATAAATTGCACATGTGAACATTATTTTGCTGAAGCTGCAAAAACATATGAAATAAGAATAAAGACACCTTCGTATCATTCATCCTTAAAAA
Organism: Apostasia ramifera; assembly: GCA_019297695.1. Classification (NCBI taxonomy): domain Eukaryota; kingdom Viridiplantae; phylum Streptophyta; class Magnoliopsida; order Asparagales; family Orchidaceae; genus Apostasia; species Apostasia ramifera. The sequence goes on from JAEMOT010001210.1 coordinate 206,088, forward strand.
CATATATTAATTTTAAAGTGCAGAGGAAGCCAGTAGCTTCAGAATTCAAGATAAAACATACCAGCACTTCATGAACATTTTATAAAATGAGTATGTAGCCGATGGACAAATTAGAAAAAAGGGCTACAATATGCAAGCTAGTATTTCTTATTTGACAAGCTGTGAATATTCCCAAAACTAGCCATTCTATTAAGTGATAATTTTGGCAGGGAAAGCTTCCACAAGAACCCCCTAACTTTGTAGAAGGCATTCCTGACATCTAAATAAATTGGAAGCACATGGCTGATGGCATTGGAAAGACTCGGCATTTACACAGGTAAAGTCTCTTAAAAACAAGAATACTAATGTGTAGATTGCAAGCACATAGTTAATAGCACATGAAAGCTTGGAATTTACATGGGTAAAGTCTTTGTAAAAGAACAAGTGAACGAAAAAAACAAGATAAGGTTATACCTCAAGGCAAGTCGGAAGATAATTTAAAAATATTCCCAAACAATTTTTTTCGCAAGCCCTTCTGGTAAGACAGAAACACAACCAAATAAAATTTTCCAAAAAAAAAAAATGAAAGGGTAGAAAGACTAAGTAATGTGCAATGTCTCTCCACCCATAAGTATAGAAGAAACCAAAAGGCAAAGTAAGGTACATAACAAAAGAAGATGATGCAGGATAAATGAATGATGGTGTAATTTCAAGGATAACAAATTTTATAGAGCAGAATAATCACAAATTAATGTGAAAATTTTCAGGATTCAGTTTTGTGATGACTAAGAAATTAATTAAACTCACAAGACATTCTTTCAAAATTTTAAATAAATTAGATTGAAGGTAATTGGAAAAATACCAACTCAAATTAGGGCTCAATTCAGTTTTTAATAAATTAGAAATAGGGCAACAGGATTGCAGATTCTCACAATATTTAACTAACAATAATTAAATTGACTCAATAATGACAGGTCACACAAGTGAAACAACTTCGAGCAAATCTCAAGCAAGCAAAAAATTCATATCATTCGCTTTAATCAGATTAGAGGTTTGCTAAAATTTGTACCTGAGTCACTGAATTCAAGCACCAATTCATAATTGCGTAGATTTAGGGTAGCTGGGAACTCGATCGGCCGCTCGGGCGGCACAGGTTCACGGAGCGACTTGGGAAGAGTTGGTTCATGCAGAGTAGTTAGGACGGAGTGGTTCGGACTGACACGGATTCACGCAAAGTGGCTTGGCAGGCGCTGGTTCACGCGGAGAGACTCGATTGGTAGTGACACAAAACGTGATTAGCTCGATGTTGTACCATGCGGGAAGCATGTCGTGCCTCCCCGCTAGTGAAGCCAACAGGAGTGCGAGCGGTCGGATTGGCGGCGCAAGGCGTGGTTGGCGCAGATGCAGCAACGCACAGGAATTATTTCGCACCATTCAAGTCGGTGACAATATCTTGAATCGTCGTGATCAATCGAAGGCAATTGATGTCGCACGGTCAGTAAGGCAGAGAAGATACGAGCGTGAAATACAAGGTTGTCAACTGATGTCGAGCAAAGCTTGCAGGTGAGGTGATGAGGAAACATAGTCCAAAGAGCAAACGTAGTCGAATGGAGTGAATGTTGATAGGAAATTGTAAAGGAATGAAGGGAATGAATCCGGAGGGGATAAACTTGAGCGAGTGGATGGAGCGAGGGATTCTCATCTAAGACACAAGCCCTTCCCTATACGAGATATTGATTCATTCTAGAATCAAATTATCCCAAGAGAAAAAGCAAATAAATTTCATTCAGCATTAAGAAAATGAAGATAACATAAAAGCGTTTATATAGACCTCCATACATATTAACGTAATAAAGAAAAATACATAACGCAATAATTTTCTCATTCAAATGAAGAAAAACTAGACAACATACTTTAAATAACAATCACAAAAATAGCAACTAATACGAAAATAATGCGTGAAATGAAATCATTCTAAAATGAAATCTCTCATCAATCAAAATGAATGAGATTTCCAATCCATCAAGTTAGCAATCCGTAACATCCATCTTTCTAAATCTGTCCTAGCCATCAGTTGATCCAAATCAAAACAATATAGCTAGATCTCAGCCGTCAGCGACAACCCTGCTAAGAATGAATCGATAGTCGATCGTGATGTCCCTACCAGAGGATGTATGGGGCAATGCAGATGGAGGCACCATCAGTAGAAAATAGAGGAGCAGTCTTTGTCAAAAATAATATATGGCATGCTTGCACCATGGCTAAAAAGAGAGTGAAACCACACAAAAAAAAAGAACAAGATGGAAATACTAGAAGAATGAGAGCAAAGTTTGGCAGGTTTGAGGTCTATAAAAATTAAAATGTTGCAAATGCACTCCTAACAAGGAGGTTGATTTTCATCATAAACAAAACCCAAAACAAATAAGTATACCAAAATGGCCTAATAAGGCACATATATTTAGTACCATTTAGGCAATTAGGAAGAAAGTGTTCAAACATAGAATTGAAATCATTAAACCAAACAAACCAACATGAAATTTCAAGTGATTAAAGATGCAAGGAACAATTACATACTAATTAATGCATTCTATCTCTTAGTTGGTTTCAAAAATATGAAACATTATTTAAAAAAAGATTCAAATTCAAAGACTACTTCATAGGTTTATAAAATATCATATTTCAGTTTCAACTTAATAGAACAAGAAGCCCTATGAATCAATGAAACCAAGAATAGATATTAAGCTCTTAATTTTACCACTTCAAAAAATACAGTTGCATTTGAAAAACTTTACCTGACGAATAATTAACAGACATATCATTTCATGATATACCTGATTTCATACTTTCTGGACCAGCACATACCAATTCTATAATATAAAATGCATATATCATAATGCCTCCACAATTTAAGTTCACCCAACCAAGCACAAAATAATTTGTAGGCATCGTACACCAGCCTAAGCACATATATTAGCTTGCACGCAGGTAAGCAGAAACACAAATGTAAGCATACAAAAATAGACAACATGCACCAAACCACACAATTGCATGCATTAATTGTAATTATATGGATGTGCTACTAAAAGCTTAAGCGCAAGAGAAGTATCACTTATACATCAATCATTCATAAATTTTCAGGAAAAAATTCAGAAGATATGTCATGAAGACTGAAACAGTTAACACTATAATAATAAACGATGCAAAAAAGTGGTCGTGGCTTTGACCTCCAAATGAAAGCTTTTAGGTTCAATCTCAGGGAAGAGGGTCAAAGTTAAGGTTACAAATTGCAATTTACAATACATTTCCTAAGATAAATCCATAAAACACATACACTTAAATGAGCCATCTGAAAACATTATTAGTAAAACTTAGTAGATCAATAGTAAAAATACACTACTTAAATTTTTCATCCATTTTGAATCTTTTACATCAACATAATTTAATTGTCGCTTGTAATCAAAAGAACCATAGAATAGCTTAAACTAAAATAACCATTGGGGTCTCACAGAATGGTTCACATGCCTAACAACAGAAGATATGTAGATATCAAATATCTTCGTAAAATGTAGTCTGTTTTGTTCAAATTGTTTGGTAGTTTTTCAAGCTTTCAAATAAATCAATAATGAACTTCATATGTTTTATGGATACTAAAGAAAACCAATATATACATACATATATATATATAAGACCTATTAACATAGTAGACAGCAGTAAAATGCTAAAAAAAAAAAATCTTTCATAATATTGCAAATGAGGGAGACAAAGGTTGAACATAGATTACATTAACACTAGAAGATGATCCTATAAAAACTATTTAAAAAAAAAAAAACAGCATTATCATCATTCAATGCCAAAAAAGTAGATCAATTATAAGAATTTTTCTTCTCGATTAAGCTCTACTTAAAGCAGTGGTCTCTATGATCGGAAGCACTTTAGGTCATGTGTAATGACTATTTCCCAAGTCATTTTTGTCTTCCCTTCCCACTCTTTCACATAATGACTTTTATCCCCTCATATTAACATACAAAAGTCTCTATGCAATTGCTTGGTTGAAGGTTTTTTTTACAAGAGAGAGAATGTGTTGAAATGTGGACTGATGTCAAATAAATTTTAGTATTGAAAATAGTGCGGGATGTAAAATAAAGTTTCTTTTTTTACTAAAATGTAAAAGGAATGTAAAATAAAATTGATTTTTAATACTAGGATTGTGTAGGATGTAAAATAAAATTGATTTTGTGCGTTGTAATTTGAGTTAGACATTTCAAAAAAATGAGTTAGATGTATAAAAAACATAGAAAATATTGTCTTTTAAAGTCCCCAACAAACAAGACTTATAGGTCACAGATGAACATGATTAACTCCATACCTTATCTTCTATTGGTATCACACAACCATCCTCCCTCTCCCTAATGGTCATTTCTAAAGCGATCGACTAGTGCACTCAATCATCCATTGGAGTATACACATCGCAGCAACACTGATCTTGTGAATATTTTGGTAGAATAGCTAGTCAGATAGCTATCTTATGAAATATTACCTTCAACTTACAAAGCATCTTACCATCACATATAAATACCACACTCCATTGTTTAAACTATATGCCTTGATTTTGTGGCTACATCCCCCTCTATCCCTCTATTGCACATAATTTTGTGCTTCACACTAAGTTAAATGAAGATGGAGTCCTCCTTAAAAAAATAAAGAAATAAAAAATACTTGAAAAATTAATCTAGTTGAACTTGCAAAAAATACCCCCATATAGGCTATTAAGATGGGAATGTATAAGACTCAAACCCTATTCATGCCATTTATTGCTTCACATAAAGACCCCACCCAAATTTCCAGACGTTACTGGAAAAGTCTAAACACAATATAACCCTCCAAAATAATTCAAGTCACATCAATGTGTTAACTTCGCTCACGGTAAGAATACAAAATATTCCTCAACCATACCTTGCAAGCTCAAGCTTTTAGGATGGTAACCAGCTGACTTGACATGGTACCAAAACCATAGATCTCAAGTTCAAACCTTAATGTCAAAACATCTCTAAAATAAGATTATAAAAGGAACTGCTACTGAATTGAATCCACTACCAAAGCAAATCAGCTTATGCGCAAGGTAGAATATAAAGTTATAGATGGCCATTATCTACATGCTTATGCTTTTAGGTCAGTTGGTAACCAGCGATGTTACACAAGCAAACTCTTTAGTTATCCAAAAAGGCAAAAGCTTACTGCTCTCAAACAAACCATTTTTTTTCTAGGACTTAAAAGCATCAATATAGTTGCAATACTATTAAAAATCAGTGCCTGGATACAGCTCCAGACTCCAGTCATAATAACCATCCAGAATTTATATTCCAAAATTCCATTAGGTCTGGAAATTATATTTTAAGGCGACAAAAAAATGATCGCTTCCCGTAAGAAATAAGAATATACCAAACACTCAAATTCCCCACCATAAGCCCTCCGCTGCAAGAACTAGGATAGAGTCAGGGGAGTGGTAGAAGGCCCACCAAAAGAAAACGCAGTGTAGATATAAGAAACAGAGCAAGGAAGAGAGAAGAAATACAAAAACAATTACCTATAGGCGCTGCTGCCGCCGTATGCCGCAAAGAGCTAGGGTTTTTGGAGAGGCGGGATGTCGGTAAGAAACCGAAAAGAAATGTTTATTGGCTGATTTATATTCTGAAGGCCCGCGATCAGCGTAGCGGCAATCAGATCGAAGATTTTTCGATCCGTTCCGAGCCTCGAAGAAGAGGATGGGAATCGGCGTCGAAGGTAAATAATGGGAACGCCACAGAGGGAAGGGAGAAATAAAAGAGGGCAAATTTCATAATTCCCAAAGAATTCTGCTGTATAATTTTTTTTTAAATTTCTAAATTATCTAATAAATTAAATTTTAATATAATATCATACAATTTTATAAATATATATATATATATATAATATGACATAAAAAGATTCTATAAATATCCTTTTATTTTATGAAAGCACATAAATTTTTGGTCTCTCATTCTAATAATCTCGGGCTTTGAAAATTTTATCTTTTATTTTAAAATAATAATAATTAAATTATGTAACAAAATCTTACATAAATTTTAATAAAAAATTATTTTATTTTATATCCATCATTTGCTTTTTTTAATTTTTCAACCTAATTTAAACTATATTTGACTTTAAACTTATGTTATCAAATATCAAAAAAACGATATATCCGATTAAAATTTATTATAATATTATGTTAGGAAGTAATAATATATCCAATTTAATGATTGCATGCTAAAATAATTTATTATATTTTGCACATAATTGAAGTGAATATGCTTGATTAGAATCAAATTTGATTCAATAAGTGATGGAGCAATGAAAGTAAATTGCAGAGTAATATTTGGCATATAAATTAAAAAATTTAAAGAATAAATTTTTATTTTTTGAAAATTTGTATGTAATATAAAATAAAATTAGTTAAATTATATTAAAGATTATACAACAACAACAACAACCAAGTCTTAATCTCACTAGGTGGGGTCGGCTACATGAATCCTTTGTTTCCATTGCGCTCTATCAGTTACCAAATTCTTATCTAAGTTTAAGTAATTAAGATCACTCCTTATAGTTTCTTGCCATGTCTTCTTTGGTCTCCCTCTTCCTCTTTGTACATGGGCAAAATCCAATAACTCAATTTTTCTAACTGGAGCTTCAATTGGCCTACGATTTAGATGTCCAAACCATCGAAGCCGACTTTCTCTAAGTTTATCCTCAATTGGTGCAACACCAACTTTCTTTCGGATATACTCATTTCCTATTCTATCCTTTCGTGTATATCCACACATCCATCTTAACATTCTCATTTCTGCAATATTTATTTTATTTGTATGTTTCTTCTTTGCAGGCCAGCATTCAGCACCATATATCATCGCTGGTCTTATTACAGTTTTATAAAATTTACCCTTAATTTTGGATGGAATTTTTCTATCGCATAACACACCAGAAGCATTTCTCCATTTTACCCAGCCTGCTTGAATCCTGCTAATAACGTCATTATCTATTTCGCCATCATTTTGTATAATTGATCCAAGGTATCTAAAGCGCTCACTCTTCTTGACAATTTGATCACCAATTGTCACATCTCCAATATAAGTATTTCTTTCTTGACTAAATGTGCACTCCATATATTCAGTTTTTGATCTACTGAGATGCAAACCTTTAGATTCTAGAGCATTCCTCCAAAGCTCTAGTTTCGCTTTAGCTCCCTCTTTAGTTTTCTCAATAAGAACAATATCATCTGCGAAGAGCATACACCAAGGCACTTCATCTTGAATATGTCCAGTCATGACTTCCATAATCAAAGCAAAAAGATACGGACTTAAAGCCGAGCCTTGGTGTAATCCAACTGTAATAGGAAAATTCTTAGTCAAACCTCCTTGTGTCCGAACAGAGGTAACAGCTCCTTCATACATGTCTTTAATAACTTGAATATAAGCAGATTAAAGATTATACAGCATGTGAAAAAAAAAAATATTTTTTTTAATAGTATTATTGATTGATGTTGATAATTATTAGACAAAGTGTGGTTACAAATAACTGCAATCATTCTCGATCTTCTTCGTCTAAAGAAGATGGATTTCATGGAGGAGGAGGCAAGGCCTCGATTCCTCTTTCAAGCTCGTTCCTCCTCATCCTCTTCCCCTCCACCTCAAACCGAAGCAGTAAAGGTCTCGAAGCTTCATGTATTTTGCTGTCTCTCGAGCGCCGCCGCACTTCTGGCCGCCGCCTTCTGGTTCTCTTCTTTCTCCTCCATCGTTTTCACCCTCCTCCTCTGGACTGCCTCCTCGCTCTTACTGGCGCCATTCGCCCCGGCAGCTGCTACTGGAGGTGACCTCAGCGTCGGTCGCGGGGATCCCCTCCCTCCTTCCGTGGCGCCTTCTGCTGAGCCTGACGTGCCTCGCAGGCGCTCTGCCTTCCGCTGGAGCCCTAAACCTCCTCTTCCTCCCCCGTCTTCCCTCGCCGCCGCCCTCGTATCGGAACTTCCGCGGAGCATGGAGGATAGAAGAGCAGGAGATCTGGCCGTTGGAACCAGTGGATCGGCGCAAGAGCTTGACGAAGAATGGACTGATAGTGATTTCCAGATTCTCAAGCGCCAGATCTCCAAATATCCGGCAGGGGCGCCTGGGCGGTGGGAGCGGGTCGCCGAGGCATTCAAGGGCCGACATTCGGTGGAGTGCGTTATTCGCACAGCCAAGTCTCTGTCGGTGTCGGAGAGGAGCCCCCCTGGAGGAGACTCTTTCGCCCAGTTCCTCAAGCAGAGAAAGCCCATAGACAAGCGGGTAGATGCTGTAAATGGAGATTCTTCTTGGGAGGAGGGAAATGGTGTAGATTCGAAGGTTGGGAATAGAGGGTGGAGCTCTGGAGAAGATTTTGCGCTGCTCAAGGCATTGAAAGCGTTTCCCAAGGACGTGCCAATGAGGTGGGAGAGGATGGCAGAAGCAGTGCCAGGGAAATCCAAGGCTGATTGCATGAAAAGGGTTGCAGAATTGAAGAGGGATTTCCGAAGTTCTAAGGCTTCAAAGAGCTAGCTACTATGTGCTGGTGAGTGATGATTCTTCTGTTGATTGGATTCAGTTCAATACGACCAAGTTCTTAACTGGATTCAGCTTTCAGTGTTTCATAATTAGCAGTCCCTCTTTCAATAATTCGTTATAAATCTTGAGCAAAATTGCACTGATGGTCCGAACTGATAATGGCGGCATTTTTTTAGTTTCTAAAATTTCATTGAATGATGGTTTTTTTTAATTTTTGATTAAATTCATTGAATGATGTTTGCTAATGCATAAATCCTCTGTTAAATGTCAATGTGGTGTGTAGAAAGTGTGAAACATTTTCAACTAGCTTTATTCATCAAGGCATTTTCAGCAAAGAGTCTTTATCGGCTATAATGGTTCGATCAGATCATTTTTGACATTTTTTGTTAATTTCTATTTCAATTGAATAATGTTTGTTGATGCATAAATTCTCTGTTAAATCTCAATTGTTCTTCTGGCTAGCACTAAATGTGAATCATTATTAGCATGCATTATTCATTAAGGCTTTTCAGCAAATGGAATTTGTCGGCAACTTTTGACAGGTACTCTCGAGCAAGGCCTGCCGATGCATACTCTTCTTTGACTAGACAATTTTTTTAATATCCCCACAGCACCCTAAAGGATCTAGGACCTTTAGTTATTGACTTTATTCACTAATTGAAAGGACAATATATTGTACCATTCCCTCAACTATTACCTAAAATTAATACCCAAAAGTCCTAGAGCCTCTGAGGGCTCCATATTACTTTCCCTTTTTCTTTTTACCTGAGAATTGATCTTCTAAGCAATAACTGCAGGTCCCTTAAATGCCAAACAGAATGAACAGTAATGCATCTATTACTGAATTCAATTATTCTTTATGTAGCTATAAATTGTGCTAATTTCAATGTATTTAGGATCTTTAACTTACTTTTAAATTCTTTTACTCAAAAAGAATTTAGTGCACTTTAAACTACCCATATGGCAATGTGGCTTTCCCATTCCAAGTTTTCCATGCTAAAAACCTCATCATCCTTTTTGTCTTCAATTTTTGTTCATTCACCCAATTCATCTCATCCGTGGATTGACTGTTGGTGAAAGCTTACATCAATAGTTTGTTGCTTATTTGTGAAATGTGTTTATGTATATTGTTCTCCTTCCTATTGCAATTCAATGGCGAACGCAAACAATAATGCTTGATTAACACCTATCCAACACAATGGAGCTGCTGACCTAGGGTCCTTTGTTGGTGTGGCTCAGGTTCCACGTGTAAACCAACAGTTAGTCTACTAGTAATTGAAGCCTATCTTCACAGTTAAAATTAAAATGAAAATGCAGATGTTGTAGCTCTCCTTTTTCTTATATCGATGTGTTCACTTAAAAACTCCAGAACATACTTGGTTTTGATAGTGAAGTTATAGAACTTAAGTTGAGTATCTAAAGAAGCTGTCACCGCGTTACCGGAGTTGAGAGTGAAGAGGCACATAACAGAACATTAAATCATGGAAGTGACAAAAACTTTTTATGAATTTAGGATTTTATTCATTCATAAAAATGTAACCACGGTCCACAAGGTTTATATAAGAAAGCCCTAGAAATCAATGACTATGATTAGAATATTTTGCACTCTGGGGATAATATTAGATAAGAGCTTCATTAGTAAATAATAAGCACACATATTGTCTGCACTCTGCTGCCGCTTCTTTTTCTTTTATTTGTTCTTCTTCTCCTTCATTAAACTACTTAATCCCCAGATGGGGATCATGGATTAAGTATTAATGTGACTACTTAGTGCCCTCATGGCCGCCTCTGTTTCAGTCGAGCTTGAGGCACCTCAGCCTACAAGTGATATGTGTATGCGTGTGCGCGCGTGTGGGTGTGTGTGTGCGTGTGAAGCTAGTAGAAGCTAAAATATGCAGATTGTAGATTGGGGAATTAATGCATATAGATTGCAGTGGAATACTATCAACAAAAAAAGATTGCTGTGGAATAATGAAAACAGAGGACTACTTAACAGGGAGGAGGTAGCTAATGACTATGGATTAGGGATTCATGTGACCGTGGTGGGCTTAGTTAGAGGCAAGGATAAGGTCCACATGTGCATGAAGTTATTTGATGCATATATGTTCAATAAAGTAAAGAGTGATAACATAATGTGATATCTAAGATTGGTGGCTCAGATATAAAACTTCCGAAGGGAAAAATTCACTTCAAATTGACTTTGCAGCAACACTATAGGAGCTTTAAGCTGAATGAAGGCAATGAAGGCAGGGAGATGACGAGTTTTGTTATGAAAATAAAGAAGGCAAAAATAGATCCGTTGGCTTCATTAAATCTTGAAAATAAACAAGAGAATTTGGTGCTCTCCTAGTAGGTTTTAGATTCGAATCACATCAATATATTTTTCAGGTGGAGCGGAAAAAATTGTGGTGTTGAGAAACAAATAAAAAAAAAAAGAAAAAAAGACAAGGGATTAACGTATGCTAATAATTTTTAAGTTATTTTATTCTTTATTTTCATATTTTTTTATGAATTTACCTTCGCAATTCTCACTAGATCATTAACCACTTATGATAAAAATAAGCTTGAAGCGGCATAGATGAATTTGGTTCTCCAAACAAAAACATATAATAGAATCTTGCGATCTTGATGGGTTATACCATTATCTCATATGATTTCATACCATATATGCATGCTAACATATTTAATATATGAATACACATGCAACTCGCATTAAATAAGCCATTAAGCTTGTGCTCATAGGCGTCACCAGAAACTAAAATTCGAACAGTAATCTCTTAGAAGCCAAATCTGTAGAATTCTAGAATCTCCCGCTCCCATTGAGTGGAAAAAAAGCTTTAAATTCCTCCATTACATTACTAATTTACATTTAAACTCTTTATAGAATCAAAATAAAAAAAACTCTTTATAGAATCATACACGTGATAAACATAAATATTAATGAACCAATTCAAGGACACGAAACTAGAAATATTTTATTATGAAAATGCAGAATGCAAATCTTTTTAAGCATAAAATTGTCCTGCATATAATTCTTCAGTCCCAATACCTTAACGATAATATAATAGTATTATTAAGCATTCATTTTTTTAACACAATAGTAGTCATCGAAGATTATATATATATATATATATATATATATATA
>JAEMOT010001210.1:217900-246647 GCA_019297695.1 Apostasia ramifera
TATATATATATATATATATATATAACTAACAGAACTAGCTAGATCAAATAAGAAGTCTAAGTAGCAGCGTTCTCAGAGAGTCCAGCCTTGCATGAAATTGTTCCCTGCTTCTGCATTCCTTGAGATTGTTTGTGATGGAGCATAAATATGGTTCCTAATAAAGCAGAATAAATTGATATTATACATATTATATATACAAAGTCATCAGAGGAACATAAGCAAAATTACGACATATTTTTGTTAAAAAAGGTGATTTGCAGGGTACATTATTTTGTTTGAGCAGCGCATCACATGAGTTATTTCGGAGCCTATACACACGCAATGCATAGGCACGCAGAATTCGACCAGAAAATGAGCGAGAAACAGGGCCAGAAATGCCATTGAGTTCCTTATGTTTCATATATGTGTTATGTTTTATTTATTTATTTTTCTTTGAATCTTTGCTCCGAGCATCACGATTTCTCCACCTTAATTGAGAATTGTAATGGTTCCATGCTCATATGAGACCAAAAAAACTTATATAAAGCAGTAATGATGACATTAAATGGTATTTCTAGCTGGTTCTGTTTCTCACTCATCTTTCTCTGAGTCCTTGACGATGCTGATGAGTCATGTACGTATAAGCTTGCGAATATCCTATGCGGTGTGCTGCTCGATTGAATCTAATTTTTTTTTTTTATAAAGCAGACTCCAAAAAAAAATGGATGGGCATACGGGTTTGAGGATAAGGAACCAAATTAAGCTTGGTGGCCTAGAATTGAAGCTGGGAGAGGATGCATACCCAATTTGAAGGGTAGGCTCCGTGTCCTCATTTGGTTGATCAGCAGAATGATGAGGAAATGAACCAGCTGTTGTCATTACTGAATTAACTTCCCATGATCCTCGGATTGCTCTGATAGAACCACCACCTGCTTCAATCTAAAACTCTCAAATATTTTTAGTAATTTATGATTGATTTAAATTGGCCTATTGTGTAACAATTTTGGGTTTAATTAGTAGAACCTTATTTCTAAGTCGCCTGTTTATGTCTCCAAGATGGCCCTCCTGACAACATAATAATTCAAAAAAAAAAAAAATGTGATAGTTTTATTAATTGAGAACTTGTAAAGTTATTGATAATTGGCATCTTTAATTGGGCAATTATCAAGAGTTATCGCAAATTAAACGGATCATTTGGATTCTTATATGTCTATTTCATCTCAATTGTATAATCTGTTTGATTGTCGTAGTGAGATTTTCTGTGTTATTTGGATCCTAACTGATTGCAAACTTACACATGCATGTACTAAGAATAATTAACTGTGTAGCTGATTATTAATTAGCTACTTTAGAGGTCTCACTGAGCTTTGCAATCTTCTAGCAAGGGATCTAATTTGATATATTTCTTAATTTTTTGTGATTAATGAAAGGCTAAAGTCATATTTTTCAAAAAAAAAAAAAAAGACTGACAAACTGCTTGAGGTAGATTTTCTATTGAGTGTTTGGAAGGTGAGTTGAATCTAATTAGCATGTAACACTAATGAAATATCAAAATTAATACACCTCTCTCCAAACCCAACATTAATAATGTGAGTAAAAGGTAAAATAAAGGTAATATCAAAAAAAAAAAAAAGCAAAATAAAAGAACTAAACAAGAGTTATTAGTTGAAGCACTTCAAAGATTTTTAGAAATTGAAATTAAAAAAAAAAATTCATAAATTTAAAGAAAATGCTTCAGAAAATTTACCATTTTCTTTAGCTTTTCCATCTTCTCAAGCATAATCTGTGTCTATGAGCATGCATGACATTGTAAAACAATATGAAATCATATTAATGCACAATTGAATTATATGAAATTAATTAATGTAGGCCTAAAAGGAATTGAATTATGTAAAAACTACATTGTTTTAAGAGTAAATAATAATTAAGTTCTTTTAGTTTATTCTCATGTGCATATTAAAATGGCCCATCTAAAAATGCAAAGATTATATATGTTTGCCTTTTGGAACTGAGACCACTTTAGTAATTATTTTTTGAAAATTTTAAATATCTTGAGACAGGAGTTTGATGAAATAAAATTAATATTAGATATAAAATAAAATTATTTTTTATATTATAATTTATATACAATATGAGCAAAATTAATTTATTATTATTATTATTATTTAATGAAGTAATTATTTTGGTTATTATTGATGTTGTTGAAAGTGACTATTTTGGTCGTACTAATGACTAAAATAATGCGGAGATTAAAATAGTTAGAAGTGATAATTAGAAACAAAATGTTGGTATTTGCCAAAAAAATTGTACTAATTGGAATAAATGTACATCTCAAGCTGAGTTTAATTAGTTTGGCTCAAAAAATTTCACAAATTTCTTTAAGAATATTTTCATTACTTATATATATACATTAATTTCACATTATATATAAAATTTAATTAAAAGAAGAAGGAAAATATCGTAGTACATGCGCATACGTACCCTTCTTTGTCGGGATTGAGAGAGAGCTAATTCAAGTTCCCGTTCCAGGTGCTGCAACTGCTTCAAGCTAAGTATGTCGAGGTCTTCCCCAAGCAAATGCCTTAAAAGTAAATCGTGACTCTCAATTAGTTACAACATATGAATTAATTGTTTATATATATATATATATATATATGCCCGTGCATGTTAATTATATTAATGGGAATTTACATCTGTCACCTTCAAATATCTATTATTTTCGAGCAACACTTTCAAAGTTCATTATTTTCATACAACACTCCTATTTAACTTTAAAAGTAGAGTACTGCCTGTAAATTCACCCCAAAATAAGGGGTGCTGCCTGAAAAAAATGAACTTTGAAAGTGTCGCCTGAAAGTAATAAATCTTTGAGAGTGACGGATGTAAATTTCCGTATATTAATTGTAGTACTATTGGCAATTTTAAGCCAAACTAATTATTAACTATAACTTTTAATTTGCTCAAAACAAAAACAACTCAATTAGCTGATCAATTCAGCTGATCAATTCTGAGTTGATAGTAAATTAATGTGAAGAATTAATTTGAGTTAAACATGGATATAAATAAATATATATATATATATATATATGATTCCCTTGAATTTATTTTCAAGACTCCAAATTAATATGTACATGTATAAAAGTTGATTTTAAGTGGACTTAATATTGATTGTATGTCTAATTATATCATCTGCATTAATTCAACTAGATCATCAATATTCATGAGCCACATCAATTTGAACATATTCAAGCTAAGCCAAACTCACTTGAATTCAATTCATGAATTAATACCAGCCTGATCATCAGCCTTTTATGCAGTAAAATAAAATGTTCACTAGAAAATTAATGTACATTACTTGCATGAAATTAATAATTTGTTGTATGTATATATATATATTTATATAATAACAAACGTATACCTTTGGGATCGCTGCAATGATTCATATTTGGCCTTCAAGCTTGACCATTCATGAAACCAGTTCTACATTAATGTTACAATTAAGCTTTAAAGTTTACATTAGAGATAACGATAATAAAAACTTATAAATTAGAGATAAATGCTAATTAATTAATAAATGTAAAGAACATATCATGTATATATCTCTGATATATATATATATATATATATATATGACTAAAACGAAATATATGCTATTGGGAACATTAATAGCATATGCCTGATTTTAATTCTTTAATTAGTATATATTCATCAATTCATGATCATGCATAGATATAAGAGATGGCATAGATTATTAATTCAGTTATACTTTTGTAGGCTAATAATTGGCACATTCATAATATAGAATTTATAATCATGCAAGAAGTCCTGTTTATAGAGTGAATAATTAATATTAATTTCAGAGAGTACAAAAAGTCACAAAATTAAATACATTAATTGTTGAAATTATGAGAAACCACCCTTTTGTAAAATAAATCCCATCAACACATCTATTCAAAATACCAAGCCCTTACATTATTATACACAATATTAATTCCTTCAATTCATTATAAACTGTTTAAGTTTTTAATCAATTTACAACTTCCTCCTTAAACATGCATATATGGATCATATTCACCTTATTAACTGCATATATATAATTTGTTATTGTAGCATGCATGATCTCTTCTCAAGAAACATCCAAATTCTCCATGGATTTATCCAACTTCATGATTTATATCTCCTTATGTACATTAATATATAGTTGCTTAATTAGCATTTCGTTAATCACGACAATCCTTTAGTGTACGTATTAACGAGCTCATCTATATCATTTGAAGTAATAGCAATAGACATTAATTAATGGATTTATGTGAGAATGACATTATACTCTAACTAAAGGATTTTTGTACTCAGTATGCATTGTTTGGGTGAAAATTCCAATTAAACAAGAAATTAGGGGTACAATCGACTGGAGTAGGAAGATAATAAAGAAAAATGAAGAGCTTAGAATATTAAAAAAAGACAAAGATACCCTTCTTGACAGAATGAAGAAGAGTTGGGGGGCTATAGATGCTGCTTGTCTTATGAAAAAAAACTCAATTAGGAAGAACTGGTCGAACAAATTAGCTGAGGAGCCTTGGACAAACAGCAAGTAAATAGTACAGAGTTAGCTAAGGGGCTCTCCTTCTGATGGTTGGGAACCCCTTCTTCATCATAAATAAAGTTATTTATAAGAAATATGACAGTGAGTGAGAATAGGTAGTTTAGGTGCCCTTCATTAATTATAAGGCAATGGCTAGGCGAGGTGATGGTGGCAGAACCTACCCACACCGCCTGACAACTTGGGTATTAATAGTAGACACCCTCTCCCTTTGTCTCTAAAGGATGGTCACATACTATAATGAGACACAAGCCTGCTAGTTGGTTAATTATGATCTGTTCAGCCCTATTATTTGATTAGGCTCACATTGATAGATTGTTCGACTTCAATCTAGACGGGTCATGCACTTGGGACTTTTCAAGATCACTATTCGAGTGACCATGCTGGAGATTGAGTCAAACTTATCCATGTATCATAGCTGGATGACACAGTAGCTTTTTTTCCCCTTTACATTAATATATGATATTTTCTATATATTTACACTCAATTTACAGAAGTGATACTTAATTTCTATTTACAGAAATCCTCCTCACTTATGCGTCTAAAGGATTGCATGACTCACGAACATCTTCATATACTTCACTTCTTGATGCTCATTTGTAATTCATACAATTCCAACAATTAATGAATTTTTTTTTTGTTATTTCAAAAATTCTTATCATAATAAGAATTCTTTGTTTTAATTTAAATTAATCTTATATATATGCATGGATGTATCGCTGAGGTTATAGATGTAAGTTCTTGTTAGATATATGTATGTAGTCCTTAATTTCTTGGTTAAAAAGCTAATCTTTTGCTTTTTTTTTTTTTTCTAATTTCTTTAATTAAGTGCAGTTACAGTACTATTATTTAAAGCATGAGTTATTCTGATGATCTCACGCACATGTTTTATTGAATGGATGCATCTGCTCTTAATTAGTACTGTTTGCGTATCAATGCATGTTAATTTTTTCATTTCAATAATGCATCTATATATATAATTGGTCGTTAATTAAAGACATATTAAAACTAGCTAGAACGCTGAAAACTATATATATAGATATAGCTGTATATATTAATCCTGATCATGAAATCCATCTCCTGCAATATAATTAATTTCCATTTGGCTCTTAATTAACTATATAGAGCTTAATTAAACTACATAGATCTGGATGCATGTCGCCAAGATATATATATAAAGAAAAATATTAAAAAATCATACAAACGTGGTAGATCTTCTGACTAACATAAGGGAAAGTTTTGCATGCATGCAGCTTAATTACCATTGCAAGCTTAAGGGGAAGATTAGTCCATAACTAACCCTATTAATGATCGATGGTATATCATGATTAATGATAATGCCATGCACGTACGTAGGAATATAGCTAGCTAGCTAGTTATAATATTAAGCAATTAGCAATATTATATATGATCTAGCTAGTTGTAAAAGTTCATGAATATTGTTCTAATTAAAGGATCAATTAATTAGTATAATATATATATATATATATATATATATACAAACCTGTCCATCACGGTCAGAAGGATCGATTGCTTGAGGTGTAAAATTGCAACGTTGATACCGCTCAAGTGTTTTTCTCATGCTGATCCATTAAAAGAGAACATAAGAGAACTATATATATGTATATGTTAGAATACGAATAATTAATTAAAGCCGTATCTAATTAATTAATTATAATTTGTTTCAAAAATTAATAATATAAATTGATCATATATATATATATATATATAGCCGTAAATATGTGTACCATATATAATTAATTGTATTCAAATATTTGTTTATCAATGCAGCCACATGCAGTTGATCACTGAATTAGCTTAAAGTGATTGCTCACATAAAAATTTAATTAATTAATATATACAATTAATACAGCCAAATCCAAGATCCAAACACCCATTTTCATGGCAAATTAATCCCAATTTCATGAATAAATTAAAAAGACAAGTAATTATCGTTAGAATAGTATTTTCTACAATAATATATATTAATTAACTTCCACATATAATATATGTATATATATATATGATCAGATACCATGCATGAAGCCTCTAATTAATTTGAATCCAACTCAAAGGTATGCATTACAAAAGGTATGAATTAGTGATTAACAAGTTCTATAACTAATTATAACACAAATTAAGTTGTTATTTTTTAACAAAGATTTCATTATATTTTTAATTATTGTGAAAAAGCATTATACAGTACTACTAGAGATAATCACTCATGCATGCAGCCACAAGATTATGAGAGATTCAGTGCTCCATAGAAGATTTCTTTTTACAAAATTGACTAACATGAATACAAAATAAAATCTTATTCCAAACAGAAAACAAAGCGAATGTAATATTATATCTGGTAACCTAATTAAAGATTGAGTTTGTACGTAGGTTATGTTCAAAAATAATTTTATATTGTAAAGCATTCCCCTCATGTGCTGCAAGTTTATTTGTTGTTACAGTGTAAAATTCAACAAAAGTACCTTTAACTTCTTAGCCTTGTGCTAACTATAATTAAATAATTGAGGGTCAACGAGATTTAAACTCAAAGTCTCTAAATCTGGAGATACGTACTATATTAAATCCCTAGTTATTAATATAACTCGGTGGTAATTAAACAAAGATTTAATTAATAAATACGTAGTACTCTAGAAATACAAATATATTTCCCATATATCTTTGTGATTGGTGTAAGGCCAGGGCTGCTTAATGCACATGTTTTAGCTAGACCTTCAGTTGTATAACTAATAAGAAACATGCATATATTATTAGTCATATTATGCTTGTGCCTCAAATTCTTTCCAGCATCCTAGTCGTGATCAATCAAATTTGAGTTGATTTGAGAAACTTTAAACTTGAAGAGTCTAAATGTCAAGATTAGTGATGACATATCGAAAAATTGATCCTTAGAGGGGAATGCCTTGCATTACTAGCTAGCTACATTAGGAGATTTTGATCGGAAAAGGAGAATGCCATTTCCAATAATTGTTTGCTATATACATATCCACAAATGTATGACTTGATGTAACCTTATAAAACTTTTTGTTTTATAACATATAGCCTAGGCCACACTTTCAAGAAAGCTAAATCTAGATCAAATAATTAAACCATCTTGAATATTATAAAGTCTAAAAGAAAGGAGCTCTCTAAGTTGAAATGACAAAAATAAGAAGTTGAAAGCTCTCTATATATATTTCAAATAGTTTCCTTGAAATATTTTATTCAAGAAGTTAATTACTTATAAAGACTATCCAATAAAGCCTTTTTGACCACACTCTTCTCTGATGTCATTGCTTCCAAAGCAGTTGGCATAGCCTTTGATAACTCACTGAATTTCAACTTAAGAATTAGGAGCCCACGAGCCATTTGGGAAATGGCTTGGCTAACTCCCACCTCTTGACGGTTCTCAACCACATACCTCATAATTCAACAAGGTGAACTTCGTCGATGCTATCAATAAAAACTACATGGTGGGAGCGGGAAGTTTAGGGACCATGAAGGCACCTTCCTAGAGGCAAATTAAGGGAACCAAGCTCCACGCTCAAGCTGCCATAGTTGTTGAGGGATTCATTGCCATTGAAACCCTTGAGTGGTCGAAAGATGGTTGAATAGCAAAGGAAGTGTGGGTTGAAGGCGACTTATAATCCACCATCATCATGAACATATTCATTAGAGTTACTTCAAGGAAATAAATCTAAAGATTTTCTTTTTCCTTTTGTACATGTTTTGGACTCATACATTTTGAGAACATAGAGTAATAGAGCCGCAATAGAAAAATGATTGATTTTATAGCATTTAATATTGCTTGTTTTGAGAATGTCATTTGGGTTAGAAAAATGCCCTACCCAAACAAATTTTGCATTAACAATAACTTATTAGTTGATAGTTGTTTATACTCGTTGATGTACATACTTGCTTTAATTTACAATTTAATTCAACGCAAGCCAATGCTCTAAAAATATTAAGAAAAAAAGGCTTTTTAAGAATGTTGTCAAATGTACATTGCAGACAGTATCTCAAAAATATTCCTGGGCTCCAACGAAAATCATACAAAGTTAATAGAATTTTTTGAGCAATAATTATCTCTTGCAAAATCAAAAATTCCTTCCTACATATGTAATTAATTTCTCTACTTAATTCTCTTCACCCACTCATTCTCTCTTGGCTTATTCAACTTCTCGGCTCTTCATTAACAACTAAATATATTTAGCTAGTGTTCAAGATATCTCCTCATTTGAGCCTTAACATTAATTTGATACCAACTTGGAGATGAATATTTCAATTTTGAGTTTAACACGTTCAAATTATAACTCAACGAGCAAAAAATTAATAAAGTGAAAAAGGATTAAGGAAAACAAGAATATGCAGCAATATTACTAATTTCTATATATTGGTGCGCAGAATTAATTCTGACTGCTGGTTAACAAACTCTGTCAGTATTTCCGAGCCTAGCAATTGTACGGTGATCTTTCTAGAATCTAAAACATCCATGCATGTAATATCTTTATATTGACAAGGCCAACTCTGAGCCACCAGGAAAACTGGAGAAAAGACAAAAGACAACATCAAATCATCTCTTTCCCTCTCTCTCTCTCTCTCTCTCTCTCTCTCTCTCTCTCTCTCTCTCTCTCTCTCTCTCTCTCTCTCTCTCTCTCCGTCTCTCTGCCTGCAGCTTTCTTCAGTTCTATCTACAACTCTTCAACTGTGTGATTGTACTTGTCCCTGGCACTCTATATATGTGTACTTGTCACTTTCAGAATTAAGGAGGTTGAGATATTTCATGGTGGAGTCACTTCATATATCATGCATCTGCATGCAACTCTCTCTAGCTAGACAATAAGGCCACTTCCCATGTAGACTGACACAATTTAAATTCAAGTTAAATTTAAATATTTAAAAAGACTAAAATCTATTTCATTTCGAATCAATTTTCCCATTTCAGTGCAATCGTTGGTTTAATAGCCTCTATAGATATGTGCGTGCATCCTCTGTTCACGACAAAAAATACGAACCGTTGCATGGTCTTCATGACTAATTGATCAGACCGCCCCTAATTCATCTTTAGTTGATAGTTTAATGTATCCTTAATTTGCTAAAGATAATTAATTTACAATTGAACGATTTTTATGCATTCATTGTAAGCCCATTTTCCAAGTAGTTCTTCTTACAATATTATATGAGTTAGGAAAAGAATATTGTCCAATATTGCACTTAGTGCATCTTTTGTTCATCGTAAGCTTAGTATTATGTCATGTAATTTAGATGTCATAGCATTTAGATGTTATTTTTTTATTAATAATTTTATAATTTAATAGAAATTTACTTATAGATGTCATTAAATTAACTAAGTAAATTTTTTTAGACAATATAACATAATAATATTGAACCAAATGTCTCCTTAATTATTAATACATCTCTATTCACTACATTAATATGTGCCTAGCTAGGCTTCACATATATCTCTAGCAAAATTTATTACCATCTGCAGTCATCCATATTCAGATATATCAAAATGTGTAAACATTAGCCCATTAATTAATTTCACGGAAAATAAACTAATTATATATATCAAAGTACAAATTAAGATATATATATATATATGTATGTATAGTGAAAAAAAAATGTTCGTTAAATTAAGTTGCAAAAAGCAATAAATTGCCGCCAAGCATGCATGCGTTTTCTCTGGCTGATTTTGAGGACTACTCAATGGTCTTATTTATGATGTTCAGCTTTGATTTGAAAGGTATTTTTCTTTGTACTCAGACTACCTACTCTGCAGGGTAAATGCAATATTGTAAGTATGCATGTATGTATATATGTATGTGTGTATATAGTATAATTAATGAGTACAATATATATATAGCTTGTAAATAATTTCAATGTTTATGGTTATCAGAATCTTTAAAAAACATGATCTCTATATATATATATATATGAGATGAACTAAGTTCAAGAGATTTCTTTAACATTACTTTAGATATATATATCATAGATAGACATGCATATGCTTCTTCTCGAGATGTAGTGTGAAACCATAATGAACCATCTACTTCCACCCACGCACTAAAGTCTACTGAATTTTTAATGTCCGTTTCCTGAACGTACGGTGGATTGCGTTCATTGGACTTTGACCCCATTAAAGCAACAAATTAAACCTAGTCACGCCTTAGCCCAGCAAATGTAGCAATGAAAACTTGTTGTTCGAGCTAGCTAGCATATATATAATGGAGATTCTTACTTTATTTCGATTTTGTAAAATCTCACACAAAGAACAAAATGTAAACAATAGATTGTTCGACACACGTTATATTACATTAATCGAGTTTTGCTAGAAAAGGCGTATATATAATTGTAGTGAGCTAGATCATCCACAGAAAGCACATGGTGATTCACATCAAGGGTGAATATTACTAAAGACCAGGAACGCAAGAACTTTACTAATTTATAAAGCCTTCGTTGTGAGAAGAAGAAGAACAATGGAGCTCCTTCTAGGTATGTTATCTACCTAGAAGAGTACATATACAAAATTAAGGTATCTATAGCTTGATCGATAAGGGACTTTATATTAGCTCATAAATAATTGTTTATTACCACATCGAAGGATGGGGAAAATAATGGTGGCTAATTATTTGTCTACTAGAAATATTTAAACTTGTAAAAGCAAGAATATGATAAAAGTGAGAGTACTTAATGGTATGGCTCATAATTTATAAAGCAAGAAGTGATCATAAATTAGGCATCAGTGAGGAAAGCTAGCTCCTTATAAATAAAAGTGATATCTAGCTAAAGAAAATGATCATTTTGTTTGATAACATATGTAAATAATCTTATAAAATATTATAAGATTGTCACTCAAAAAAAATATATTTACATGTAAATAATATAACATATCATACATCAAGATATATAACATGCATGCATGCCCCCTTATAAGAAGAACATGTAAAATGCTACATCTTATCAAGAAATATATATATATAAAATTCTATAACTACGGAGGTAATATATATATATTATTGCATAGTAGAAGATACATGTGCAAAATTAAGGAGGATCAATCTGATCATCGCGCTTGTGAAAGTGATTGATAACTAGATCTGTAGATCGACTATATATGATAATTTATTAGTGAGCTCTAATGGCATGATTGGAGACCCAATCATGAATCAATATGAGTATATTAGAGGAAAAGCAGCCAGCTAGCTACTGTATGGCTAGTAATTAAGATTTGTGGGCATAAAAAGTTTGGGGCCGGAAATGAAAAATTAAATAAAAAGATTGACTTAATTTGTGTTTCATATATATATATATATCCCTCTTCAATTCTCCTGTACTTAAATTTGCAGGATCTACATATACTCATGAGAGCAAATTAACAAAAGAATATTAATTGATATATATATGTATTGTTTGAATGAGATCTTTTATATATAATACTCATGGGAACACATGATCTGTCTCTCCGGCTGGCCTCACTTTCATGTTTCACCTCCAACGTGCATGCATGTTTAAATTAACATACATATATAGAAGCAAACAAAAGCATTGCAAAAGAAACTATATACGTACTGATCCATTAATATTGCAATGAAATTTCTTGATCAATCAAATATATATGAAAAATGATCAGAACCTAGCTAGCTAGTTTATATATATATATGTATATATATATCATGGTCTCAACTTTTATTGAAAAGATCATGAGGTTAGATTACCACAACCTTAATCAACGGATCGATCACTTAAAATGAAACTAAATATCTGATCCAAAGTTTATTGGAAGTTCGACATGCGGTTGGCAGATCCAGAACATTCAATAAAATCATGCATTGATTATGCTAATTAACGTTTGTAATTAGCCAAAATGATATAGACGAGTCAAGCTCAAATAAAGTACATAACATTATAGCACATATATACCAAATTCTATAATTACCTTGATTATTAATTTATATGTATAAGTTCATATTGCAAATTAAATTAAATTGAATACACCAAATTAACGGTTGATGATAATTATGCTGAATTAAATTAAAATTAAGCTTCAACCCCTTTATCTGATCCACCATGATACTCTTAAATTTTCATATTTAAACTATATACCACCCTTTAGACTTGGATCAATCGTCCTAATCCCTTTGAAAGCTTTTACCTCTGGCTTCTGTATGCAAGATTGCCCAAAAAGTTTATATTCACTTGGCCCTTCTTGTGAATATTCTCGCTTAGAATCAAATCTTAGATCTCCTAAAGTTTCAATTTCTTTTGGCAAGACGAATCTGCTCATAGTCATAGCACGAGCACTACTCTGTACTAGAGAATATAACAAAATAAGAGCCTACCTCATTATCAAAGTTAATGTCCATCAAATCCAACTAGGTCGTGCATGATGACATTGAACCGAACATTGTTGTGATCTTTGAACTTCCTTCAGTCATTTTCAGTGAGAACAAATGAAGCATCATACATACCTAGTTCAACACTAAAAACTTCTCATATATATTGTATAGATCCTTTGTCAAACATGCAGTCATCTTCTCTTCTTATCACGTTTTTCCAATTAATCCCATAAAAGATGGGATTTTTGGCCATGACTAAAGGAGAGATCAGAGTAGGTAGAGAGAGAGAGAGAGAGCTAGAGAGAAAGAGAGAGGTAAAGCTTGTAAGCAAGCAGCGGGAAACCTGTAGCATGTTGGGCATCGGAATTCGAGCGTCTTAATGATGAGATATGATCCAAAGGGAAAAACGGTGAACAGCATTGGAGTAAGAGAAAGACAGAGAAATATCATGAAAATCCAAAGAAACAAGCGGCTCTGCGGCAGCCATGAAATTCAAGCATGCAAGTGAAAAATCAAGCAAGCAGATTTTAAAAAAACAAAACTCGAAATAAATGTAGTGATCGATAGAAAATTAAATAGAGCCGCTAGCAAAAAATAGAGAGAAAAAAAAAAACTAGATCTCCTAATTACATTTGCCTCTCGATCCTATTTCTTATTGATATTTTCATTAATTAGTATATACGCGTGTATACATGCAATCTGCTTCAAGTATAGAGCTAGCTAGCTAGCTAGCTAAAATTTCCTTCAAATATTCATGATGAACACAGAGAGGGTGGGAAGATGGAATAAAGAGATTGATCGAACAGGAAATTAATTAATTAAAGCCAAGAGAGCGTACTCAGGACTACCAAACTCGAAGAGCTTGCCGCGGCCGGAGAAGATGATGAGGGCGATCTCAGCATCGCAGAGGACGGAGAGCTCGTAGGCCTTCTTCATGATGCCGTTGCGGCGCTTCGAGAAGGTGACTTGGCGGTTGATCTTGTTCTCGATGCGCTTCAGCTCCACCCTTCCCCTTCCCATTTCCCCTCACACCCCGCACACACCTTCTCCACCCTTCTCCTTGCTTGCTCCAAAACAAGGAAGAGGCCAGGTCGCATTTATAGAGCCCTTGCAACTCACTCAGTAAGAATTTTTCCCTTTTCTTGCTTCATTTTTTTCACCTGTTTAACTTCTTCACACACATCTTCAATTCTCTTGATCAATATGCAGAGTCAATTACCAAATTAACTTGTGGGTATTAGATGGGCATGCGCGCATCCCTTTAATTTAATAATTTGTTCAAGAGTATCTGCTATACGTACGTACTTCTGGCCATGAGGAGCACCTTCTTTTACCCAAAAAGCTAATGGGAAGCTCTTCATCTATAACTGGAAAAGTGATCTTAAATGACCATGTCCTCACTTCCCTCCAAGGCCACATTAATCCCCTTCCACATTAGCTGTTAATTGTCATCTATATGTACAATAATATATATCTCACTCTCTCTCTATAGTTCAAATTCCCTTCAATTCAGTAGATCGTACTCATGGGTAAATTAAACTTACTCAACCATCAACCCACGTACAATACGCCAACTTTTTCACGGTTCCATGCAAAAAGTACGTACTATAGTTTTCTAGTACATATACACGCATATGGATATTTATATTTATATATAATATATAGGTAAGTACATTCATACATACATATATGCCTGCCAATTTTTCATTACTTATATTAATTAACATTAATATTTAAGCTCTAAATCTACATTAATATTAATTACATTATATATAAGTCAACCACAAGGCTCATTAATTTACTATAAGTTGTGCATTCCCATAACTTAATTTGCCTATATTAAATCTTTAAATTCAAACATGTACACAATTTATACGTACCATTAATATTGTAATTAGTCATGCAATCCCGTGACTTACATACCTTTTCAGAACCAGTTCAATTCGAGTACTTCAATATTAATTAGCTATTATATATATGTATATTTATATGCATATGACTTACATAATATATAAAAACACCTACTCATCATTTGTGCAATTAAACTGGAATGTTCAGTCCACAGAAACACTCCTTTTTTAACTTAATTATAACTTTGGCCCATAGATATAGATGGGTGGGGCATGCAGCATATAATGTAAAGTAATAAGGACATGTATATATATTTGGCTAGCTAGCTATATATTACAATTATTTGATGTATATATATATATATATACCTATTTTCTACTTCACAAACACCATTAATTTGATATTTCACATTCAACGTTCATATGTCGGCATTTGGGTTAGCAATTAAACGTGCATGACGAGAAGAACATACAGGTTGTGAAGAAATTGGGTCAAGCTAGCTAGCTAGGATCACCACAAGATTGTATCAGCTATATAAGTAATAATTAAACATACAAAATTAATCACAAAATCATGATTGATTGATATCTGCAGTTATTTTAGTTGAGGAAAATAAAAGAAATTAAGATTGGCTATGATAATTAACAGATCATAGCCGTAATTAATATTTCAGTAAATAGCCTTGGAGTTACGGATCACCTACAATTAAATATAACACTTGATCTCACGATCTAATAAATTTCTAAATTAATTAATTAAATTAGTTGCAAATAGGTCATTTGATGTTAATTAAATGTCCCAATAAATTTTTTTTTTCTCATAGTAATGAAGCAATTAATTTAATTTATTTAAAAACTATCTAGATCAGAATTTTAATTAGATGAAGATACTATATATCTAAAATAATTAGAGTAAATGTACTCTACTGTGTCCCTTAATTAATATTGTAATTAAGACTGGCCTATATATTTGCACTTGATTAATTTGAAAATTAAAGAGACCCAATAACACACAAGCCTAGATTAGAATTATAAATCAAACCAAATTGCTATTAATTCTTAAGAAATTCTCAAAATATAGCTAAATATAGCTAGCTTGCACAGAAGTTATAAACATTATTATATACATGTGATCACAATATATATAGTTAGCTCATTCATTGTTTTTTTCTAAACTTAATTTACCAGTAGCTGGCACCAAATGCAATTTTTCTCATGGCCACATGGAAGTTGTGATGTTAGTATAGTTCGAATGATCAAACACTTAATTTGATACTAGGCAAGCTCCTTTTTTGCTGACTAGTAGAACACCTTGCATGCATGTTAGCTCTTTTTATATATATCGTTGAATTATTATGTAATGGGATAATATATATATATATATATTAATTTATAATAGCAATATTTTCTCGATCGATCTAACAACAGTTAATTCATTACTATCTAATTAAGTTTTAATTCAATATTCCAAAGTTTCAAGATTTACTTGCATTTGAACCACCTAAATTAATTTACAAAGAGTGTAATAAAATGTCCGAGTTAAATCAAATTGAACCGAATTAATTCCTCAAAATTGGCGAAAGTAAATTTAAACAATAAACCCCAAATTTCTTCTTTTTTTTTTGATAGTATCATAACCCAATTTCACCATGAACATGTCTCAACCATTCTAAACTTTATTATATCTTCATTTTTAAGTACGTACGTAATCATATATTAATTAATTAGAACGTAGCTAGATGACTAATTATTTTTGAGCTAACTTATTTCTATCGGTCCATAATTTGAATTTTCAAGTGAGTTGGCACGAACGAGATATGGCTGGCTATATATTTAGAGTACGTATATACTTGGTTTAGATAAACCCTTCATTGATCCTTAGTGAATAACTTTTGCACTTCAATTAAAAATATCATATTTTGCTCTTAATTAGCTTCTATGTATTTCATGCATCTACTCATTAATGTCTTTTTTTTTCCCTTTGACATTATTGTACTGGCATATCTTCACTAAGAAGAATTATTTTTTAGGAAATTTACATACAGAACATTGAATTCATCACAAATTACGTATTTCACCATCATTTAGTAAATATTACACATATCACACTCTCCTTATTGCTACAATAGAAATGTAAAACTCATAAACAATATAAAGAGAGTGTGAAATGCGTAATTTGTGATGAATTCAATGTTCTGTACGTAAATCTCCCTTATTTTTTTTATTAAGCATTCAGAGTTCCAAGGATATATGTTCACTTGAATACCTCAAAGAATATGCCTTACGTATTTTCTAAAATCTAAAATTTTCTAGGTATAATCATAATACTCCGATCAGCAATTCTTTCCTTATTGATAAGAGTTTTCGTTATTTAATAATTTTTTATGTTAAAACAATCTCTTCTTGATATGATTTATATCTCTTCATACTCGATCTCAAAAGATAGCATGCATGTTTTTTTTTTTTTTTTTTTAAAAGCCTATTTGTTTGTAAAATTAAATTTAATAAAATATGTGAAGAATGTGATATAAAGTTAATTATTATGTTGAAATATATGAGAAATATAATATAAATTAATTATTATTTTAATAATGTGTGTAGAATGTGAAATAAAATTAATTTTTAATATTAAATTTTATATATGATGTAATATATCTGATTAAAATTAAATCAAGTTAATTTTTAACGGCTAAACAAATGTTAATGGCAAGCAGTTTTCTGTTGCTAGACGAGAAGCATAATTAAGAAAAATGGAGGGAGATGAAAAAGGGCATCAAACCACATTTGTATAAATCTTCAAACCTCGTACAATCAAATTAATGCCTCTTTTCATCTTCTGGCTCTATCTCTTCAATACTAGTCATACTATTTACTGACTCCGCATACATATAATATCACTTACACAAACATTCACGATGGTACTAGCGGCTGCCAACGTGATGATCATTAGCAGTTCACAACATGGTTGCCGACAGTTGAGGCGACGACTCACGGTGACGCCTGATGCAATGGCGGTCGATAGTGACCGGATTACCGAACAATCAGCTTGACAACCTTCTAGTGGTCTAGTGGTAGTGACTGATAAAGTGATTGCAAAATAACATTGATGGACGGTGATTGATGGTAAGCAACCGTGAAATAGTACGCTTGGCTAATGATAACTTATAGATAAAATATTCCACGAATATTAACTTGAATTGCTAAGATTATCTAATACATTACTATATAGATATGTAATTTTTCTAATTTCAACAGGTTTTTCACGTAATTCCTTCTTCACAGCTTGTCTTCCTTCTTGAAAACCATTTAACTGTAAGTCTGTAACCAAAATGAAGACGAAGTTTAGTTCCATTTTGTCATCCAAGCAAATCCAGGAGATCCCAGCAATTCTGAAATTAAAAGCTTTGCTGTTTCTTTCATGATCATTCAAAAAAATCCACTTCTTTACAAATCTCAACAATTTGCTTACAGTTTATCGCAATGAATGATAACATGAATATCTACCTCAGCATAATATATTGATAAAAACACACACACACACACATTATTTTGAACATAATTGACAATAAAGACTAGCATTGCCTTGCTAAAGCAAACAAGTGAGGTAGATCTACATTTAACAACAATTTACATGTTGGTTTCGAAAAAGCAGAAGAGAATTAATGAAGCACTTTGCATCTTAAGATGATGATATATAAATGTAGGCCATTCATAGCAGTGCGCCAAAAGTACTATCTGCATGCGTAGATTAGTGATTCAGAAATGTAATATTTTATAAAAATAAATGACAAAATAGCCTAAAGTGCAGCAGCAAAAAAATAATGAAGACAACAAATAAAAAGTGAATTTCAAAATTAATTCTAGCTCTTCATGATAAGAGACCAAATATCTCTGAAGACAGGATAAGTAATCAAGTCAACAAACAGTAAGAAGAAAGGCAAGAGTAAGAAAGCAATAACAATAATACAAGATCAAAGCAAGGAAAAGGAACAACATTGCCACCAAATAGACGACTCAAATTGAAAAATTGGCTAAAAAAGCTTCATCATAGGGGCACAATATAAACATCAAAACTATCAATGGAAATAAAAAGCATTGAGTAATCAAAAGCTAGCAGAATGACCGGTCATAGCGAATGCCTAACAATGAGCTATGATGAAATTGCCAACACCGACTGATTAAACTATGGCGTGCCCGATGTTGGATCATTAAATAAAATGAATACTTCAAGCCATCATGACAGCATGAATCTGCACGAAGAATTAGCCCTAATGAAAATTACACAAACGCTGGAAAATAGTCATAAAAGAAAATAAATTACCATGTATAAGAAATTGTATCACCGCTATTACTGTGACTGCTGCCATTTACATGTTCTGAAGAAGAAACAGAGAGATCCTGACTCCCTTGGTGTAACAGTTGGGAGAAACCTTGCCCAATAGACTTCCACAGTCTTGTCGATAAAGAAGATTGCACATCACAGGAACTCCCTTCAGACGGCAGCTCATAAAGGGCAGCTGAATCTGGATCAAGATCTGAGAACCTCACAGCTCCAAGAATCCGTTCAGGAAGCTCTGATTCAGATTGACTCTCAATGAGAAACGCTAGATCAACTGTTAGTGTCTTGATAGAGCCGAACGCTAAATGGACAATTGCATTGGCCACCACTGAAACTCCAATATCAATATCAACTTCAAAAAAGTTCACCCTGTGAATAAACTTGCAAGAAACAGCCCTTCCAAGAATACAGACAGCCTGCTCACCAACAGCAGCTCTTACAATCCATGGACCCTTGACAATGTTGGCTATCAATTTAAGCCTTGATTTTCTAAATGTATCATCACCCTTCAAAAACTGGTCCATTAAAGATCCATCTTGAACAGGATTGTTTGCTACAAAGTACGCAATAGCACTGTAGTTATCCTTGCTAGGGAGCTGTAAATTAAACGCCCAAATAAGAGGATCGTTACCACTGCCAATTGCCTGATCAATAGCTTTTCTAACACGGTTTTTGGGATGGTTTAACACCTCACCAATCTTTTTGGGACCTTTGATCCAATCAAATCCAAGAGGCTCTAGAAGGTATTCACCACCAGGAATTTTAACTTTATTCTGGAGATAGTCAGGACCTCTAACCATAAATTTGTCTCCAGGAGGAGTTGCCCAACCATTTGAACAATTCTCTGGTTCTAAAAAAGGAACTGCACCACCATATTTTACTTCATTGATCCACGCATCTCCCTCACCATCAAGACAGGCCATGGGAACAGAGAACCTTAGAACAACCAGGCAGCAGCAAGCAAAAGTCACAACAACAGTTTTACAGATAACTTGTCACTATAACACATAATCATTAGTGATTTCAGCATCATCAGAAATTATGTAAATCAATCATTCAATGTAGTCTCCATTGTACTAAACTTCCAACAACTTCATGATGTGATGACATGATGCTCAGTAATATGAACACAACTTGAAGAAAATTTCTGAATGAAGCTTTAGATAGAGAATAAAAGTAATGTAGTAACCAAATAGTACAACTGAGGCATATCAACTCAAGATATTCTTATGCAGTAGTGCCCTCAAATCATCTAAGAAGACTCATTATGTGTTCACGATGTATTTCCAAATATGCAATGAATGTACAAAGAAACAACCCACATCCTTCCAAGAGTAGACAGACCAAAGATAGCAAACAATTGAGATTCATACAGCTTCATCGTACACAAGTTGGCTCTCTCCCCATTAAGAAGAATAAACAATGTCCACAACAAAGGTTTAGTGCAGCAACATTTAATCCGGCTCAGTTCATTTGTTATGATTCTCCAATCACTAGCCTATCTCTAGGGGACATCCTAATGATTGATGGCCCAAATTAAAACCATGCCATGAAGCCTAACAGATGATGCAGATTTTGTTTTATTTTCGATATTTGAATAATCCAAGGTTTGTTAGAGTTTGAATTAGTAAGATTTTCTTTTATTTATTTATTTTATTTATTGAGTTCATTTAGTCTGATATTGTTTATCTTTATTATAGGTTAGGGTTCACCCCTCCATAAATACAATCTATACCTGAACTTTTTGATAAACCTATTGACAAATGAAAATTGTGTTTTAGAGCGATCTAATTCTGAATAAGGTTAATTTCAGAGATTTTTGAAAGGGATCGATACCCCAAAAGATAAAGTAGGAAAACCTTAGGCAAGTTTCATCAAAACTCTATCCTATTTTGAAGAAAATTAGGGGGTCAAAAAAGAGAGAGAAGTTCCCTTCTCTAAAAACACTATCTGCCAAGCCCTAACTGCCTTAGCATTCACTACGTTCAGCCTCATCATCACCGCCATTACAAATTGAAAATTTTGGACGCTTGTAGGTTGCCACTAGAATCGCTAGCGTGGGTGTGAATTCATAGAAATCTTTTGGCTGCAAGCAGAGGAGACGTGAGGGAACAAAATCTTTAACATTTTCGTGAATGTCCTTCTATGGGCTCCAGCACAGAATTCCCATGAACGTTGTTGTGGGAGAGGAAGCCTTCGTATCTTAATGCATGTATTTAATTATAGGCCTGCCTAATATCGGCATTGATCGTGTAGCCATCTTTTAGACTTAGTGGTCTAAAGCAAATGCATCACCTCCCCTGCTAGGATGCAATTGTCTACTATAAGTGTGTCTAAAACAAAAGCTCCCTACTACTTCCACTATGATAGTCATATGGTCTTTAAGTCTATGAAACAACACTTCGATAATGACTTTATAAAAGGTAGCGCATAGATATAAAGGTCAAGGTTGTTTGGGCTGCTCCACATTGCTAAATTTGGGCATTAAAATAACAATTGTGTCTCTTCAAGACTAAGCTATATCTTCGTTACCAAAAATGTGTTGGACTACTCCAATATTTACCTCCTTTACAGTCAACTAGTAGCCATTTAGAAATGACCCAATGATGTCGTCCGCCTCTGGTACTTTGTTATCAGTAAAGGAAAACATGACAGCACTGATTTCCTCTACAGTAATTGAACAAGCTGTCCTACTATTTAAGAAAGAAGGGTGGCTCTAGACTCTACTTCAAATGGGAAGTGATATTATAGTGAATCAATAGAGATTTGCTGGTGAATTGAGTATTTTTGCTATCATTTTATCTTACTGTGAGGTTTATTATTAGGTCTATCAGGCAGCTTCTTTCAAACCAATGAAAAAGCACTAAAAATAGATTTCGGCATAACCCTTCTAAGTATTTCCAACTTAAGTCTATAATGTAATTTGCTAATTGTTTTTAAAATAAGGGTACAAAAGGTGATAACATATACGCAAGGCTGATAATTAAAGGAAATATTAGTTTCTCAAAATAAGATTACCATCTTTTGACATGTTATTATCTTGCACTAAACAAGTTTATCAACGATAGAGAGGTTGAGCTACCCAAAGCTCATCTTGTACTAAGGCAAGAGAGTAAATATTGTACTTATCAAAAATTATCATTGAGCTATATATAGCAGGTCTCAGAAGAAAAAAATGTATCAAATGTGAACGACCACTACCTGGTTATCTTGTTACAATTTATGTAATTATGGCCGTTATATTAGAAATCACATATAACATGCTCGTGAGAATTTTATTTGAAGATGTCTGCACTCAAGAGGTTTTTTGATGTGGTAAGGTTCATTATCTTTTTAGTATAATTATTCTATACGAAAATGAAAGGTTAGAGTAGTTGAGGAAAGTATTAGAAAAGAATGATAAGAATTTATACAGCCAAAATTGTATATACTATCTCTTTCAAAGAAAAAACAGTATTTAGTGTTTTATGGTAGAATTAAAATTACTTCCACTCAGATATTGTTGGGAACAATGAAATACTTTGTGTATAGTGTTAGGTATATTGAAAAGAAGTAGAGATAAAGATCAGGGTTCCACTAATTGGACTAAAGTTAGATGAATTTAATAGACAGGAGCCTTTGGAGTTTTTATGTGATATAAAAGAACTCTAGAGACTGAAACAAACATTTTATAAAACATTAATTAGATCAAATTTTGTTACATGTATCACAATGTTGGGTAATAAAGATATCAATAACAACAAAATTTAGCTTTATTAATGGGTGAAAGTTAAGGTAGATGTGTAGAGAGACTAGAAAATATATAGTTCTTAAATGATTTTATCACAGAGAATATTGGAGTAGCACAGATGGAAACTATAATTATAGGGAATAAACTTAAGTGTTATAAACATAAATAATAGAGAGGCTGCGTTAATGTTACTAGATAATATTTGTTTAAAGACGAAAGTTTGCCTTTGAGACATTAACTGATGGAAAAGGATTTGTGAAGCCAATCCCAAATAATAAGGTAGATGATGATGATGTTGTTGTTGTTGTTAACATGATTATTCTAAATCATATCTTAATCACATGCTTACTGGTTAGATTGGTCCATGGATTTTGAAAACCATAATTTACCAACATTATTGCATAGTTCATTGTGCATTTCTCATGTTCTCTCAGCTCATGAAGTTTATACATTTCATTATATAAGATAATTGGTTTTAAAGCTAAGATATTTCCTTTTCATCAAGTATGATGAAAAAGACGAAACAAGAGTCCCAAATATGATCAATTGGTTAAACTGAAAGTAACTAACATAATTTGTTTTGTGTTGTCTATTTAGTAAATGTTTTAGTTGGCATTGAAAGCTTGGATTAAATTTGTTCTTTTAAGACATTGATGAAATAGAAAAAAAATAATCACTATATTTATTTGTTTCTCCGAGATATTCATTCATAATATTTTAGCACATAATGAAGAAGAACAAGCATAAAGGTATAACTGATTTTGGCCCATGATTATCAAGCTCAATTCAACTCATCGCCCAGTCCATTTTCATGAACCTCATTTGCAACCATATGACCCACATGATGAAGGAATGTGTTTGAGCGAAGTAGGCCATTGAATCCCGCATGGATGAAGATTCGATTTGTAGTAATGAGCTAATCTAAACAAAAGAAAATTCTAGTAGGGAGCAAGCCACGACTAAATAAACTGTAAAAAGAGAAGACAATAATGTAACATCATTCGAAAAAATCCTCTTTTGTCCATGAGCCAAGCCAAAGCCGAAAAGACTCACTAAGTCTTAAAAGGAGGGTTCACAAGAAGCAATTAGGCAACTCTCCAACAAGAGCAAAATGAGAGGGCTTTTGACCAGAGCGGTGTAGGTGGAGCTGCCTGAGGTTAGGGGACTTTCAGTCGGGCTGAAAGGATTGTTATCTAAGGGTGGAAGTATTCAAGAAGTCCTTTATTTACCTATTAACTAAAAGACAACATTGAGGCCATAACCAAGCGGTGTAGGCGATCCGATCATCAACGGTAAAAAAGACAATAGAAGAGCTAGGTTGCTTCCAACCTCCTTATCTAAGCCCCGGTGAACTGAGTTTCCTGAACAAATAGAACAACCAAATACCCAAGATCCTCATATTCATAGTTCTAAGGGAGCCTGTGAGGCTCTTTGCTGATGTTTACCTAAAGAAGGTACCTAGGAAGGATATTCAACATTGGGCCGGGGATCCCCAAGATTTCTTTCATATGGAAGAAAAAAGTAGTAGTCAGCCTATGGTTGTCCACGAGGACCTTTAAGGATATCGGATCATCCCTTAAGTCCTTCCCAAGACCTTTAAGGATATTAGATCATGTCTCAAGTCCTTCCCAAGACCCTAAACAAGGGAATTATCAAAGGTTCTAGATCGTTGTTTGGTTTTAGATCTTGTTTTGTTGTTCTTCATAAAAGAGAATAGTAATAAAAAAAATGAAAATATCCTCTTGTACCTTGCAAGATGTTTCATGCTTTACATAGTAATGGATTAATGTAATATCTCTTGCAAGGGAAAGAAAGATGTTCCATATTCCAAGAATGCAGTGCTA
Organism: Apostasia ramifera; assembly: GCA_019297695.1. Taxonomy (NCBI): domain Eukaryota; kingdom Viridiplantae; phylum Streptophyta; class Magnoliopsida; order Asparagales; family Orchidaceae; genus Apostasia; species Apostasia ramifera. The sequence continues at coordinate 242,576 of JAEMOT010001210.1, forward strand.
GTGGCTTCACTGGGGATTTTGCATGACACAACTTGCTAAGTAATTGGGATTCGCCATATAAATAGAGGTATTCAAGAACAATCAAACTATTACAACAATCAACATAAAAAACCTCTTCCCCTTTGTGAGTATTTAAGTTGCTTTTGGAAAGCTAGGCCCATATCCTTATTTCCTGGACGCCACTGCCCTTCGCTCTCTTCCACTTAGATTTCTTTGATTCTTGCAGGATAACCCATGGACCATACCTAAGCTGACTAGGTTGAAATGTTGTGGTTGTTTTTAAAGGATGTTTGATATAGAGAAAGCCTTCTGCTAGAGTACAAAGTTTTGAATTCAACGTATTGCCTTTGAGGGAATATAGAAATCTTCATATTTACACTGATGCCAGAAGATGGGGGCATTGTGCATCTATAAGGGTCATTTGGACAATGTGGGCTTCCACTGCAGTTGGCATTTGTTGACATTTTGAGCTTATATGAAATGGTTCCAACACAAATTTCTCCCAACATTATAACGTACATCTACTCCTTGTCAAAGTTGTTGAAAGATAAGGCAATTTCTTGGAGCATAAAGCCAAGAGCAATTCAAAGCAGTGCTCAGAAGGATGATGATTGCCACTATCTTGGTTGCTTCAAACTAGATCTCAGACCCAAAAGATGATTTTTGAGGCCAACAATTTACATTCAAGCTAACGAGGCTTCTATTTTTTTGCTAGCGAGAATCTGAGATTGACCATTTAAGGAGCATAAGTTTCCAAAGGAGACCCAATGATAATTACAGTGGCAGAACTGAAGACTAACTTGTTGCTCATGGAAGACTTACTCTACAAAATTCCAGCAACATACAAAGTTTGTGATTGCAAGAGGTTGTTATTGAGTATAAGGTAAAGATCATCGACAAGTTAACCTTGATCTAATAAAATGTTCTTATTTGTCCCATAGGTCGGAAGGTAAAGAAGGTGATTAGAACACCCCCAGGATAGGAGCATATTCCTGAGCTTAGGAGAAGGATGGGCAGCAGTTGTCCTCACATCTTAGCTGGAGATCATCACTTGAGTTATGGGAGAGGAAAGTGATGAGGATTGTGCGAGGACTTGGTAATTGTACTAATGACTCAAAAATAGAATGGCAAACTTCATGTGGTGACCTAACCTTGGGGGCAAAGGGCAGTAGTTATAAGGGAAAGCAGTGGTCACAAGGGTGGGCTTGCCTCAAAAGGTTTTGGTCCCAAGAGATGATCAGGAAAGTTACATTTGAAGAATCAAACCACCAAGGCTAACCAGTCGTTAGAACCTTGGAGAAGTTACCTGATTGCCTCAGACGATGCAGTTGTTTTATCCATTATGAGTGTCTTTAAGCTCATTATTGGGCAAGTATCAGGGATTCAATGGCATAGCTTCCAAAGGGAATTGGTGGTAACTATGATCCCGAAAAGCTGACAAATCCCCACTTTGGACCTGATGAGGTTCCTTAGGCTAGGATCCTAACCCTAACCCATCCTGTCTCTTGATCTAGCAATTTAACAATTTATGTAGGATCATGGAAGAAGGGTTCGATCATCTTCTTATAAATAAGGTTAAGCCAAAAAGCTTGATATGTCAATGATGTACTAGGGCACTATTGACAACAACAACCTAGTTGAAGTCTTCTAGGATCCGAAACTTCAAATTCCAAAAGTGATGGGTGGGGACGTCTTCTTTCCCTGCAAGATCCCCTTTAGCCCAGCAATGACGAGAGGCAAAGGTTAAGAATTAGTTCGCTTTTGGCTAGTTGCATGTCTTGTGATGACTTACTTATCATCATTAGATATCATTTATTAATTGTGTAGTCACCTTTAAATATCATTTATTAATTGTGTAGTCACCTTTAAATATTATTTATTAATGCCTAAGTCATTTCAAGGAGCTGCTTATTAGGTGTAAGCATAGCTTTGAAATGTATCGGAAGGTGCTTGGGTAAGGAAAGCATGCCTTAAGGCATGCTTAAGACATGCTGGCCTTAACGCCAACACCAGAGGGAACCAAGTGAGAGTTTTAAGGCAAGTTTGTCTTAAATGCAACTTAGAAAATGACCATTTTCCTTTCTAAAAGTTTAAGCTCAGCCATAGGTAAGGAACTCTAATAGCTCCTAAGGTAGATCTCGAGTAAGCAACTAGACGCAGCTTTCCAATGACGCTTTTGTATTTTATTATTGTGTAGCTTGTAGCAATTTTTATGAATGTTCCATTTGTTATGCGATCATTTATTTCTAATGAAAAGAGAAGTTGAAAAAACTCCCAATATTGTGTATGGTTGCCTTAAGATTGATTTATCTCGAATTTTCAAATGGAATGCATGGGTAGAACTTTTTCAAGTCAACATCTCTTCAAGTTCGAGGGCATCTATGAGGTAGTAGGGGGTATTCAAAATCGACCTCTCACACTACGAAATGGTTCGATGACGAACTAGGCAGAAGTTGGTGGGCCTGTGTATGCTCGAGACCAAAGAGGGTGGGTGATGCAAGCAAACAATGAATAACCTTATATGTTTTAGACATGATTAGCTTCGATACCAAGCTAACGTAGTGAATGGTCAATTGTGGGTGATTCTCAAGCAGCCAATGTTAATATTGCTAGGATTGGTTTCTAACTAAGAAAATCTGTGTTGAAGGTCAAAAGTATGCAAGATGCATAGCTAAGATTCTAGTAATTCTCAAAAGGGTTATTACTATTGAATTTAAAAGAAATTTTAAGATGAGTACTCTAGTATGTAGCTAACATGAGAATGCCATGCATATGTAATTAACATACAATATACTGAAAATAAACTACATGCACACATGCAAATTATACGATGTAGAGGATACTTAAAAGAAGCCTCTTTAATTATGCTACATGCTTGATTTTTCACACTAAGTTCATAAGATTTCTTGATAAGATTAAATCGGCCCATGAGAATTTCAGAGATTTACTTAATAAAATAGACTAGGCTTAAGAATTTAATTCTCAAGCAAATAACTTGAAGTGACCCAAAGCATGAAGGCAATTCATACAACAGTATACGAATAAACGACTCCAGTAATAATATCATGAAAGATGCTTGGGCTTAACTCAGAAATAGCCAATTTAGAGAATTTAATAAAAGATGTATGACTGTTTGACAAATTCAACGCAAACCAGGAGAATAGTTGAAATTAAAATTAGAAAAAAAAAAAATGAAGAAACGAAGCCCTGCTACCTCTAGAAACTCAATGGAACCCAAAGATGGCAACTTGCAGCCCCTCTGCAGCTTTCGGTGTCGACCCGACACCCTTATGCGGAATCTTCGAAAAAGTGAAGAAAAGCTCTCTTTTCTCTCAAATGTTAGTGGATATTCTTCACCATCAGCCAACAGCTGCAACCTTGCAGATCATTCGCCATATATAAAATGGAAATCAGCGCGTACCTCCCTCTGAGTCGGCGATCACAGCTCGCACGATCCTTGAATATGGCGCCACAAAGACGAATGTCGAGAAGGTGGCTCCTTGTGGTTCCATCAAACGAATAAGCGCAGCATGGCTTGGCCTCGTGGACGGACGCGGAGACGCAATCTGAGGATTAGGGCTGGCCTGTTAGGCATAAAGAAGGGAAATCCCAATTTCGAGTTTCGACGAGGAATTTATTCCCCTCGGACGGAGAACCGGTCAGCAATTCGGCGGTAGGGCTGTTATCGATCCGACTTCGAGCCGAGCCATACCCCGGCTCGAAATCGGATCGCTCGAAATTATTATGGCTTGAAATCGGATTGTTAATCGAATATTTTTAATTTTGAGCTGGCTCAGCTCGAATGAGCTCGACTCCGAGCTAGCTCGAACACACTTTGAACTGACTCGAAATACTTATAACTATTAACTAAAACTACACAGATTAAATTTTTTTAAATTAAAATATATATAAAAATTATATATATATGTACATATGCATACATATGCATTTTTTACAAATATAAAAATAAAAATATCATAAAAACAATTAGATATTTAGTTTCAAATTTAAGCACATACTGAAATATTATCATATAAAATTAACATATAATTACGCGAAATAAATTTGTACA
>JAEMOT010001210.1:249419-282544 GCA_019297695.1 Apostasia ramifera
AAATTATCGAGCCAAGATTATGGCTCATTAGTCGAATCGATTATGTCGAGTCGATTTCGATTCGATCCAAAATTCGATTCGATTATTGAGCGATTTTCGATCTTCGAGCCAAGATAACAGCCTTATTCGGCGGCCTCGCGAGCTGACTCCTGGCGCCATGGCCTCACCAAGACCAACTCAGCAACGGCTTGTTGAACGGCAACAAACCAACGGAAAAAAAGAAAATTAAATTGATAAATAAACAAATGATGAAATTATAATATGCGTAAAAAATAGTTAAATAATATAAAAATATAATTTTTTGGGTAAAAGTTAAATATTTTTTTAATATAGTTAACAATATATTAATTATATTATATTTCAACAGTTCAATTCAATAGTTTTGATAATAATAATTTGAATCTACCAATTTTTAATACATTTTTTTCAATAAAATATCAAATTAAACTAAAAAAAAAAAAATTAATCTTAGACATTATTAGACCATAGTAAGATGATTGATATTTCAAAATTTTCACTAATCATTTGAAATGCCAAAAAATTGGTGAAATTTATAATATATTACAATACGAGTTAGATATATTATATATATTCAAAATATTTCTGTAAGTATTTAACGTCGAACTGAAGGTTAAATTGACCCGAACATTTCTTATCATGCTCAACAACATATTAGCTATATTATATTTCAATTTGTTGATCAAATTTAATTATTTTAATATTAATTTAATTAATAGATTATTAATGCATTATTTTTCAAATAATAAATTAACCAAAAAATAAAATTATTCTTTATTGAAATTATATTTAAATATAATTATGGCATGCCGTATGGTAAAATTATGAAATTGTATTCGAATTTATGGTTGTGCGTGTGTTGCAATACTAAAATTGTATTTCAATCTCTTAGACACTATGTAACGTCAAAATTATATTTGAATATAATTTCGATGCTGCATATTACAGATTATAACATTATTTTCAAATACGATTAGCACCATTACTAATGAGACTGTTAACAATGTGCAGAAGTGTCTCTTCGATATGAGCCCATGTTGCCATACAAGAAAAATTTATAACCAAAATTATATTCCAAGGCTGATAAAATTCTACTTTAAAATTATAATTAAATACAATTAAAATTATATTCGAATATAATTTACATAATGCATTTAATTGCACTTCTCATAATTGAAGTTGTATTAATTATATAAGATTACTTTTAAAATTATATTCGAATATATAATATAATTTCTATGAGAAAAATTTATGTGTATGTAGATAAAACAGTATCTAAATATAATTAGATTACAAAATTTTAAATTTATCTATATATATAATTTATAATTAAATATATTTTTAAAATTATATTAGAACATGATTATCATGAGATTCCCTTCAGAATATAATTAATGAAACGCTCGCACAAGGAAACATCAAAAACATTGAGAACAAACGTATACTTTGAGAACATAATGATCTCTAATTTCTGATTGAGATGGCGCCAATGAATTAAAAACTACCAAGAAGATCGATGGAAGGCTGCAAAGGTGGTGATGGTGGAGGAGAGAACATATCAAATTGCTTCAGAAGCCTATCAATCATCAAACCTGCGACGTAGGAGATGCCGGAGGCCGAGAACCCCAGGCCAAGATGATAGAACAGTGTTTTTGCGTAAGAGCTTGGTTGGCTCACATGAGCCTTTGCTATTGCTAGAAGACTTATGCAGAGCAGCGAGGCGGCGGCAACTGCTATGAGCTTGTACTCCTTGTTATCACTTTCTCTGAATGAGAAGCCGTAGATCACAGGAGGGAGGAAGCCAAAGATTATGTAGGAGAATATAGCAACTGTTGCATGAAGCCCAAAGTTTGATCGTCTTCCCAGCACCTTCCAGTATCGATTGGTTTTATCTTCTTCTTGATTTGCTCGTGAACTGTTCTTAAGTTCCAACAGCTGCAATCGGAGATTGAATGGCAAATGATTGTTTCACAGCATTCTTGTTATTGTTTGCTGTAGTTTATTTTGAATATAGAATATATATCATGCATGCATGGTGTCATTATATCATCGATAATTAATGTTACTAAAACTCAATCTTAATATTATCAAACTTTCACTCTCATATTGATGCCAATAATAACTATATATACCGCATTACATTTTGATAATAACAATAAAGCCGGCCTTTACCCCATTAGGTGGGATCGATCAGCTGCATGAATCCTTTATTTTTATTGCACTCTATCAGTTAATAAATCCTTATTTAGCTCCAAGTTTTTAAGATTAATATTCATTATAGTTTCTTGTAATATTTTTTTTTAGTCTCTCTCTTCCTTTTTTTATATGAGCATGGTCCAACAACCCAACTTTTTTTACTGGGGCTTCGATCGACCTATGATTTGTATGTCCAAATCATCTAAGTTGATTCTTTTTGAGTTTATCCTTAATGATGCTACTCCAATCTTCTCGCGAATTTACTCAATTTTCATTTTATTTTTTCATGTATATCAATCCATCCATCTTAGCATACTCATTTCTACAATACTTATGATCTAATTTATATTTTTACTCTTTATAGGCCAACATTCAGTACCATATATTATTTTGATTTTACTAGTATTCATATAATATTTACTTTTAGGTTTAAGTGAAAATTTTCTATTACACAATATGCCATATGTATTTTTTCACTTTATTCATCCTGTTTGGATCATATTAATAACATTACTATCTATTTTATTGTCATTTAGTATGATTAATCTAAGGTATTTAACACATTAATTCACTTTTCTTGATGATTTGATCATCAATTATCACATCACCAATACTAGTATTTCTTTCTTGTCACATCACCACATTACATTTTGATCCATATAATAAATTGATCTTATCTAGGACATGATCATATATCAGTTAAGTTATCTATCATTAAAGGACACAGCCCTCTCCGTTGAAAATTAGAAAATGACAAAAAAGAAAAGCCATATGGACATAGAAAATTGAGAAAAACACATAAGAAGAAAATTTAAGTACTTACATCATGTAAAATTACAAAGAAGCCACCTACGAGATTAGCCAATCCCAAAGCAATGATATTTACTGCAATGCAATATATAGTGCACATTAGTTAGTGTAAATGCAATGATAAATGGCCAAAAAAAAAAAACAATATTCAAAAGGTTTGCATTTCTTTCAAAAAGTTATTTTGCTTGTACATTAATTTCACATTACTTGGGTCAGACTGTCTCGTTTCTACATTGCATTATCACGTGTTAATAAGTAATTACTTTGCTAATAAGATCAAAGAGTACAAACAAAACCCAACATTTAATTGAAACTAATGATACATAATCAAAAAAAAATTTGAAGCCATCGTGACACCATTGTCATATAGGCAAAACGTAATTTTTTATCCCTATATAGGATTACTAACACGTAAGAATTAATTGAACCTCAATGTTTTGACTAATTTTTTGAGCTACATAGCATTTTTTTTAATTAAAAGCATCTATTTATTTGTTCCAAGATTGCTTTAAGCACACGCGAAAAGACAAAGAACATTCTTTATCTTTTGAACAAGAAGATGGAGAGGTTATCTCCAATGATCATCAAATTCAAAATTTGAAGGATATATATGTCTCACCCAAGCAATTAAAATTTATAGATTCAGAACAACAGATCAATTATTAGTTGAACTGATCAAGTAATAAGAATTGATCCGTGATGTCAGTTTTTCGAGAAAGTGGGGAGCTTTAATCTCACTAGGCAGTTGTTGATGTTATTATAGTTACAGTTATTCAGTGATAACTTCACCAACAGTCAATGCTGTCAGCTACTATTTTATTACTGATAAATTTTTGATACTTACATGTTGAAGTTTCAGATCCAGCAGCAGATGATACTACGCCAAGGCTGGTAATAGATTCAACCAAACCTCCATAAACAATACTCTTCAACACTTCCCACCTGTTGTCTTGTCTGGTTTCCAATAAGCCGCGATCATCGACATTAATGTGTGCAGCACCATGGGGTATTACTATTGTCGTTGATGTAGCTAAAACATCAACAATTTCAGCTTTATTTGGAGATACTTCTTCAGGAGACGAAGGTTGTTCAAATATGAGAAGGGGTTTAATTATATCATCTTCTGCATTGTGAAAGTTATGATAGAGAATGAGACCTAGAAGCAACAGAAATAAGAACACAAGTAACAAATTTATAGAAAGTGTCATCACTTTATTTGTATCTAGCAAATGTCATTCTTCTAAGTAATAAGCTAGATGTGCAGGCCTAAATGCAATTACAAATTTTGATCGTTTTCTGCTTGATTATAATAAATTACAGAAGCCATGATCAATCTGCAAGAATATATAGTATTTTTAGGCATACACTACGAACCAAAGCTTCTTTGTTAGTGGGTTTATTATACATTATGATAACATCAGAGCCATCAGAGCCATATATAATGCCATTAAATTTAATTAATATTAATTACAAGATGCTAATATTATTTAATGAATTTATTTTTGTGTTAAAGGCTTATTTAACATGTAAGCTGATTGAATTTGGCAAATAAATTTGTGTTAATTAAGGTAATCAAGGGTGCTAATAATTAAAGGCATTAAGTGTGTGTAATAGCATGAGCACCTGTTTACTCCTAAAAAGTTTTGAGTAGAAAGTAAAGTAAAAAAAGCAAATCATTGGAGGATCTTGGAACCAAAGAATCAAACTTTGAAGTAAACCCTTCGAATCACACAAGCAAAGTTTGAAGTCAAAAAGCCAAAGGCAACGTTCCAAAAATAAACTCAAAATTCAAAGTCTGTTGAAAGGTTTGAAGAAAAGATTCATAAAATTAAGACCTTCGAATCTTCAAAGGAAGTGCCGTCAAAAAGAAGTCAAATTCAAAGAGCCGACAGCTATAACAAAATTCTATTTTTCGATATTAGGTGTGCCAAGTTAGCAAGATTCTAACCTAAGATGATTATAAAAAAATTTAAAATATTACTATACAAGTGGCCCTTATTATTGGTGTAGGCTTTTAAGTAAATGATTATTCATTTACTTGTGTATTAAGCTTAACTTTAGTCTCCTATAAAATCTTGTTTTAGAGCAAGTGATTCAACTAAGATTAAGTGGTTAGTGCACATTATAATCCTATAAGTCGATACTGCCATGGTTGAGCAAAAAGTTTTAAGAGCGAGTAGATCCCACAACCCAAGGTGGTTGAGTGGGCTCTTAGTATGCATGTACTTGATGAATTAAAATAACTTGTTGAATATGGTTGAATTCTCATATAAAAGGAAAATTCTTTAGGATACACATGCGAACTGCCTCATATTGAAAGGTTAGCGATAAATTAAGTGTTTATATAAGTTTTAGCCTTTACCACCCAAAGGATTTTTTTTTGGAGGAACCCTAAGGTATTACTCCCTTAACAAAATGATATAATAAGATGGGTGACAATATATGACCCATCCTAAATAGATACTAGAAATTGGGGTTTTCATGTTGAAAGATTTATTAGTTAGGTTGGGTTTCGGCTATATATTTTGATACAATTTACTAAACATGTTAGATCGGATTGCATATTCTCAGATTGGGTTAGGTTCCCATTAACCTAAATTGATAAGTTTATAAGTTTTTAGAAGATTATCTATCATAAATTTTTTGGTTTGGCGCTTACCAAATCCAACTTGAGTTTGTTAATACCATGCATACAATACTTTGAATAGGGATTGGGTGATAAGATTTTGATCATTTTTTAAATGAGTTGGGTTCATGTCATGTTAATTGGGTTGAGTCGAATTTGGATTCAATTGGGAACCTCACAAGCTCCGTTTTGCCACCTCTTGTACACAAAATAGGGAGGAAAAAACTTGTGTGAACTTTTAGCCTACCTAGTGGTTGGCAATTGCATTCAACTTCAAATCTGGTAGAATAATAGCTAGAATTTTAATCAACATGAACTAGACTCGGGTTCATGGAAATCAAAGGTGATTCACTTAAAATAAATCAACTTATAGCTGACTAGATAGATGAACTTTAACACTTGAATAAATGCACATATAATGTATCTATTTTATGTTTTCTAATAAGAGAAAAAAAAAAGATTTGGTTGGAATTTTTAGCCATTTTTGAAAATTGTGTATGATGTGAAATAAAGTAATTTGGTTATATTAAAAATTATGTAAGATGTGAAATAAAGTTGATTGATTTATTGAGAATTGTGTTGGATGTGAAATAAAGTGATTGTTTAATGTTGGAATTTGTGTGAGATGAGATATAAAATAACTTTTTAAGTTTTTTAAAATAAATTTAAGATTTTGATTATGGCTAATTTTAGTCATATTTTTTAGCTCATTGCTAAATAGGGCTTTAATGTGTGACCTAAGCCTTTAGATTGGCACTAAAACAGGAAAACAAATATATGTCGAGTCACATCCCCTCTGAAGATGTTATAAAAGTTAATGAGAAGGAACACACTATTTTTTCAACAAAAATCTTTTAAAGTAGCAACATACACTAAATAGTCAAGATATTAAGCTTGGTAACTTACCTCGAATCAACAAAAATCAAGTAAGAAAAAAGTCTCTTTAGGTAAATCGGCTTACCTTCATAGTTATCTTTGCCTTTTGCATTTCCTGTAGTGACTGCAATTTCAAAGGCAGAAAGAGCTAATATCATTATCAGAGTTAGTAGGTAATATGGCTTGTGTTGAGGTACAAGAAAAAAAATCTTTTTAAGTAAAACATCTAACCTTCACAGTTATCTGTGCTTTTTGCATTTCTTATGGTGTCTGCAGTTTCAAAGGCTGAAAGAGTCGATATCACTATCAGAGTTAGTAAGCAACATGGCTTGTGTTAAGGTACAAGAAATTACATTGAAAATCAGTAGAAATTGATGTCATAGTACATAAACATAGAGATTTAGTTCGTAATAGAGAGTGGCAAAACTACTCTCATGTTCAGCTTTCAAAGATAAAGAGCTTGACCCTCAAGCTTATATATATGTAACGCATATATCCTCTCACATCCAAGCTTATTTGATTTCAGTATGGATTCAACATAACAATAATTTTTTCTCTCTTTTCTTTAACCTTAAACAAAACATAACTAACGGACACCATAGCTAACTTGAGATGAACTCTAATACCCTATTAAATCTCTAATAATCATCCTTCTTAAAGTTTAAGCTTGAAGATTATGAGCCGTGATTAATTTACTCTTATAGAAGAGATGCAAAACTTGATCTTGGTAATATAATTGCATGAATCAACTTATGTTAATAGAAAAAACTTCTGCTTCGAGCTACTTTATACAAATACGATCAACAGAGCAAGAAAAAAATGAATCAAACCAATTATGACCATAAATTGCACCTAAAACAATCTGCTATTTTCTAAGAACTTGGCTCTCCCTCACACTGGCCAGAGGTAGTGAAAGCTATAGGGAAGAGATGAAAAAGAAAAAATTTCTATTCAATAAAACTTGTATAGCTTACAGACCAACATCATTTTTTCATAGAAGCAAATACAAAATTCCTATGTTACATTTGCTTTATCCCACTACTTTTGTATAGCAAAGTTGTCTCATGCTCTTTTTCATCACTTTTGGCCAATGTCTTGGTGGCTAGGTGTCTGTGGAACAGGTAAGTATGTCAATCAGTTCTTAAGGTGGTCCTCCTGGTAGTGGCTCAAATGTTTGATGAGCCCCAATTGTTCCTGAGCTCCCATGTACTGAAATTGCTCGACATATTTTTTCCTTAACTCCTTAAGAGATTGTATTACTCTCGAGCTATTGCCTGACTTGCTAGTATCTATCTCGAACGGACATTGGTCTCTAGAGATTTGCTCAAGTTTTCGGGAATCCTTTTGTCACCTCGAGAAATTTTCACTAGATAACAATCGAGAGGCACTAGGATACATGGTGGTTTGAAGTGTCCTAGTTTCAGCCCTAGAAAATGAGTAACTAATTCAAGAGGCAAGACCTTCTGTCAAGCACATCAAATGAAAGGATTGTTTCTTTGGAAAACCATTTAGTTTTAGTTGACCACTTGCCCTTCCAATTGATTTGGAAACTCCTTTTTATATTGCATTGGGTGACTATCTTCTTATGCTTTCTCTTGTCCCATCTCCAAGGAGTACAACTAAGACAATTTTTTTTGTTTCTTCCTCGAGAAACAAGGTCCCAATAAAGATTTAGGTGCTCGACATTGATGATAATTTACATCTATGTTAGGAGCTCAAGCTTATTGGTGCTCTCTAATCCACTATGCTTTGTGGAGTTGGCCATATAAGATTGGTTTATCATTCGTAAAACTCTCTTGTTACTTAAGTGGAGCTATATAATGCTGTATATCTCGATTGTTCCTCTATGTGGTGCTTATATACTAAGACTTCTCTAAATTCTACTAAACAGGTGAATGCATCTTGCAAATTCCCATAGGGAAGCTTGGGATTTGGTCTAATCCTTCATGGTTGTACTTGTCCTAAACAATTTGGATCAAACAAGTGGGTCAATTGGATTCAATTGGGCCCAATTGGTTTGACTTGGGTACACTTTGGGTTTGAATTGGGCTGACGTATAAAAAACTAGAACTAAAGGACCCAATTGTAATTGCTCCATCAAATTAGCCCTAAAATTGGATTTGGATTGCAGGTCACGCAACGGAGCTGCAGAGCCGTCACCTCGGCCGGGCCGCTGAACGAATTCGTCGGCCTCTTTCTTCTCCGCCAAGCTCGCGAACGCGCACATCGTGCGGCAATTCTGGTTTCATGATCTTCGTCTTCACTATTCCTCTATAAGAAGACCCCTTTGCTTCTCAGTAGGGAGTTGTTAATAATGAGTTGCTGGTGAATTGATTTCCACTGCAAAGCTGAGAAGATTAATTTTTTCAACTGAGCGATCGCAATGTAGGTGGGATCGAATTGTCGCCCGAGCAGCAAGTGGCTATAGCCGGTCTCCTTCCAAATCATCGATTCCAGCTAGGTGGCTCAGATTTGATGCAGAGGCTGCAAAGGTGCTGCTATCCAAAAACTTGAGGTTCACATAGATTTAAGACTTCTTTTCCTTTGATTTCTTAGTTTTCTCGTTGAACATTCTTAATTGAATTAATTTCTCTGTTTGTGCTTGTCATTTGTTCTTTTATTCCTAGTGACTATGTTCAATCTTCAAGTTTAGTATTTTTGGATCTTTGTTTCTGTTTTGATCCTGTCTTGCTGAATGGTTGGATACTGTTTTGATTTCATTTAGCTGTCCTTTTTTCATACTCCTGACCGAACTGCTAAGTTAACTTTCAATCATCTTATATAGGCTGAATGTGGCATGTAAAGCTAAATTAATTTATTGCTATGATCATGTCTTGTTTCTGACTTTATCTGATGAAATTCTACAAAATTGCTTCATCTGTAGGGTATTCCAAGTTTCTTGCGTATTAGTTAATCTCACCTAATAAGTTGATAATTTAACTATCTTATTTCCACGGATTTACTGTTTTTAAATTGAGTATTGCTAATCTCCATAGGACTTTACTATCAAATTGTACGTGAATATGCAAACTAGTGAATTTAAAAATAACTTAGTTTAATCTCCTCTAGTATTGAATGTCATTACATAGTTCTTAGTTTCTAGGATTAGGGCACTCTAGGTATTACATTTTGGTCCATGTAGGAGATTATGAAAATATAGAAAAAAACATTACATTCCATATATAACCTAAGCAAGCCCTATTGGCAGCTTGTGGTTCAATCACTCACCCGAAGTGTTACTCTCGCTGCATTACATATGATGCTCCAAGAGGTACTATGGGTGTAAAACTCCAGGGAGCTAGAGCAGAGTAAGAAAGCAGTAATTGCTAAGCTGATGGCCTCCAAGGTCCATACTACCACAAAAGAAGGCTCTAAACTTGTTTGTGAGAACCCAAAGAATGTAACACAAGGACGAACTTACAGAACTTACGCCAACATCATGCGAGAAAACACCAAACCTTGTCTCCCAAAGAAAGAAGATTTCGCATAAAACAAACTATGTGGATTCCCAAAACCATTGTTGGGAAGCAACACGCCTACGCCAAAGATGTGATCAAAGGTTGCCACCAAAGTGAAACTGAGCAAGTGGGTGTATTTTTGGTAAAGATGACGAGCGAGAGTTAATCTAAATCTGATCCAACAACTTGCCTCCTATAAAATCTATCGTAATAGAGGCATTTTCCCAAAATAAAGACTAGTTAGGTTCAAGGGAAATCTTCTGCACCCCTCCACTACTGGTTCTTCCACGCCTCCTTTATTTTAGCATCGCGAGAGAGTGAATCAAAACAAGATGAAATGCCACCCTTGCCATCTCTTTTGATGAGAGCCGAGAAGTCTGTGAGCTATACATACTCATTCATTTGTGTTAACATCCTCATCTCTTCAATACTTATTTTTTCCATACATTTCTATTCTGTAGACCATTATTCGGTACTATATAACATCGATGGTCTTATTACTTATTAATAAAATTTACCTTTGAACTCTAAGTGAAATGTTTCTCACACAACCGACCACATGCATTGCTCTACTCTATCAATCCTACTTAGACGCTGCTAATAACATTGCTTTCTATTTCACTATTATTTTATATGAATGATCTAAGGTATCTAAATCGCTTACTCTTCTTAATAACCTAATCATTAATTATCATCTTACCAATACAAGTATTTTCTTTTTACTAAATTTGTACTCTATATATTTAATTTTTGATCTACTAAAACGAAAGCCATTAAACTTTAAAATATTTTTTTATAACTAAAGTTTCGCCTTAGCTTCATCTCTAATTTTATTAATAAGGAGAGTATCATTTATGAAAAGCATACACGAAGGCACTTTGAATGTGTCCAGTCCAAAACTCCATAATCAATGCAATAGGATGTAGACTTAAAGCTAAGCTTCGGTGTAAGCTAATTGTAACAGAAAAATTTTCAATAAACTCTCTTGTATTTGAATATAAGTAACAATTTTTTATACATGTCTTTAATAATTTAAATGCAAATAATGCAAACCCTTTTTTAAAATTCTCCAAAAAAAAATTTTGTCGTAAGTTTTTACTAAATAAATGAAGTCAAAGGCATATTTTCTTTTCTTTCCTTAAAATCTTTCATTAAGTTTCTTAACAAATGAACAATTTTTATAGTAAATCTACCTAGCATAATACCAAACTAATTCTTTTTTTTTAATAAACTAATTCTATAATATCATAATATCACTATATAATTTATGCTCGATTACCATTTTTTAAAGTTTAGATCATTAATTTAATTCCTCTATAATTTTGTACATTATCTTCATTCTTGTAAGTAAGTATTAATGTACTTTTTTCATTTATTCAGTATTCTTTTAATATTTAAAATTATATTAAATAACTATTGAGTTAACAAATTGTAGCTCATACATTTTCAAATATTTATTAGAATATCATCCAATCCTACTGCTTTTCTGCACTTTATTATTTTTAAAGTTTTTCAGACTTTAGTTTTATTAATATGCCGAATGTAAAAGCAATTTATATTTTTCTTTTGGACGTTAAGTTCAGTAAGACTAATTTTATTATCACAATAATTCATTAAAAGGCTTTTCAAATAACTCGTCCATCTGTATTAGATATTTTTTTTCTTTAAAAGTATTTTTTGATTTTCATCTTTAACGTATTATACTTTAGTCAAGTCTTTTATTTTCCTATATCTTACCCTAGCAAGCTTATATATGTGCTATTATTTTTTTTTAGTGTCTAATTTCTTATATAGATTCTCAAAAATAACATTTTTTGTAATGCAAATTATTTTCTTAGACTTTTATCGAGCTACTTTATATTTTTTTCAATTCTCTTTAATCTTGCATTTATACCAATCTTAATATCAAAGCTTTTTCTCTTTAATCTTTCATGTACATCTTACTTTTACTACCAAATATCTTTATTTTGAGGAGTTTTTCTTTACATTTGCCTAATATATCTTTTGTCACCTTGTGAATGTAGTCAGTCTCATAAAATTAGTTTCTTCCTCAATATCCTACTATTTAAGTTCTAAAATTTTTTACTAAATGATATTTTTATTTTCATTCTCTAGATTTCATTATCGAATACGAGGACATTGTTTCAGTTTACTATTACTTCTCTAGCTCTTCATTTTGAAATCCAAGATTATTAACCGATGTTAAATAATCAAGTATTCACTTGAAATGATTTTACAAATTTTACAATCGAAATAATTTCATTTCCTTATGAAGAAAATAATCAATCCGAGTTCTTGAAAACATGTTCTTTTAAGTTATAATATATTTATCTTTTTCTTTAAATAAAATATTAGCAATTATAAAATCGTAAGCTAATAAAATTTCAAAATGAGTTTACTTTCCTCATTAGTTTCCCCAAAGGCCAAAATCATATCCACCACGAATGCTATTAAATTTCTCAATACTTCTAATATGTTTGTTTAGATCTTTTCGAATATTTTTTTTTCTTCGTGAGGTATCTCTTCTATTAACTTTTCTAAATCATTCTAAATTTTTTTTTTATACTTGCATCGAAACCTACTTCGGTCCCCATAAACACTTACAACATTAAATGTCATCCCATTAATTACAATTTTAAAAGTCATAATTTTATCTGCATTTCTCTTAATTTTTCACTATATAGTCCTTCAAACTCTTATATGATATTGTACTCACATTATTATTAATTCTACTCGTATCAGAGTACTAAAAGTTTAGGCCCTGTTTGGCGTGAGGACCAAAATCAGAACTAAAATAGTACTAGTTTAAAAAAAAAATAATAATAAATAATTTTTTTTTAATATCCTGCACAAATTTTAATATAAAAAAATATTATTTTACTTCTCAAATTCAATAAATTTTAATAAAAATATTAACTTTATTTCACATCTTAAATTAAAATACTCGACTTGAATATTTTGGTCTAGGATGTGAAGTAAAATTGATATTTTTATTAAAAATTATGTAGTATGTGAAGTAAAAATAATGTTTTATTTTATTAAAATTTGTGTGAAATGATTAAAGAAATTTATTTATTATTATTATTGTTGTTTTTTAAACAAGTACCATTTTGGTCCTGATTTTGGTCATCGCACCAAACAGGGGCTTAAAGTCTAAGCTGTCAATTTCTTTAATATGAAAGTCACTAATAATTTCTTTAATTTGGCTGAGAGATCGCCAACGATAAAAAAATAAGGAGGGATCCTCAACAAAAATAAAATGCAAATAGATATTGAGATTTATGTTCACGAATATCAATAGATAAACAAGTCACAATAAAGGTCAAAATGAAAGTAATGCCAAGATATGACTCTAATTTAATATGAAAGTCACTAATAATTCCTCTTGTGGTGGCTGAGAGATGGGGGTGGGAGATGGAAAGTGTCAAATTCATTACCCTAGGCCCTGTTTGGTTGACTGCTTCAAGCGGATTTTAAGTCTACTGAACGGTCTGGTCAGCCCGGTTCACCCGTCCCGTTCAACTGCTGTCCGTAAGTTCTGTTGGCGCCATAAGCAGAGCTACAAGGGATTATTATGCTATCAGAAGTGTGGGCACAGGAGTTTAATGGTGCCTGTGTGATGCTCATAGTTAAAGAGGACAAAAAGTAATCACTAGATAATATTTTAAGAAAAAAAAATTATTGAGGTAAAGTATGACTCCTTGCAGGCTTCTAGACTAAAAAAAAATATTGAGAGGGGCACATAAATAAATCATTCGATATCAGAAAGGAGAGAGATCCTGAACTGTATTAGAAGATAATATGATCTTAAATAGTAGAGGCGCTTTTTGGAATAAAATTATAAAGTTAATTATGGAAAACTCTGTAGTTAAGGTGCCTGAGCTAGAGTAGTATTAAGATCAGTGACCACCAAGGAAGTGCTCAAGTCACGCAGTTTCCTAAAACCAAAGCAGACAATACTTCTATATTTGGATCACGAAATATTATAATATAGTATCAAAGCCGACCTCCCGCAGTGTGATATGGTTCAAAAATAAACCAGACGGAAGCTAATGAGCCTGTGACGCCCGTAATTAAAGAGACCAATGCGACTCTTGGCAGGCTTCTAAGCCAATAAAAAGTGGTGAGAGCGGCACAAAAATGAATCATCCTACATAAAAAAAGGGGAGATCCTAAGCTATAGACCTAAGCATGAATGTCCAAGCGTGAAGCCTATGCCAAAGGCCAAACATTGAAGCACGAAACCCGAGGCCCGAAGGTAAAAGCCTAAAGCTTGCACCACAAACGCCTAAACTAGAAATCCAAAGCCTTATGCACAAAGCCTGAAGGTCTAGGCCTAAAGCCTGAAGGTCTAGGCCTAAAGCCTGAAGGACAAAGCTGGAAGCCTAAAGCTCAAATTCAAGGCCTATGCCTAAAGGCCGTAGCCCAGAGGCCGAAGCCTGAAGGCTTAAGCCCAAAAGCTCGAATCCGAAGCCTAAAGCCCTAAACCGAAGCCCGAAGGCTAAGCCTAATGACTGAATCCCGAAGTTCCATCCTGAAGCTCGGTATTGAAAGGGCCAAGGCAAAAGCGTGAGGCTCAAAATCCTAAGCCCGAATCCCGAACCCCCAATCTTGTAGTCCCAAGCTCGAAGCCCGAAGCCCAATGCCTGAACCTTGAAGGCCTAAGCCGAAAGCACGAAGCATAAACCTTAATTGCCTAAGGTCGAAGTCGAAGCTAAAGCCCGAAAGCCTAAGCCCGAAAGCCCGAATCCCAAAGCCTAAAGCCCGAAGCATGAAGCCCTAAGCTTGAAACCTGAAGCCCGAAGCTCGAATTTCGAAGCCTAAAACATGGAGGCTCAAGTTTGAACCCCAAAGCCCAAAGCTCGAAGGCCCAAGCACGAAGCCCAAAGCCAAAAGGGCCAAGCCTAAAGCCTGAAGCTTAAAGTCCCAAACCTGAAGCCTCAAGCGCAAATCTTGAAGCCTAAAGGCGTAAGCCTAAAGCCTAAATCCTGAAGCTCGAAGATCGAAGCCTGAAGCTCGAAGATCGAAGCCTGAAGGCTTAGGTTCAAAGCCTGAAGGCTTAAGCCCGAAGCTTGAAAGCCAAGACCCAAGCTTGAATGCAGAAGCTCAAAGCCCAAAGCCCAAAGCTTAAGGCCTGAATCTCGAAGCCCAAGCCCAAAACCTAAAGGCCTAAGCACAATTCCCAAAGTCTGAAGCTCAAATCCAAAAGCCCAAAGCCCGAACCATGAAGCCTAATGGCTGAAGCCTCAATCCCAAAATTGGAAGGCTAAAGGTCGAAAGCCCGAGCAATAACCTCAAAAGTCGAAGACCAAACCTTGAAAGACCAAGCTTAAAGGCCAAAGCCTGAAGGCCTAAGCCCAAAGGCCAAAGCCCGATGGACGAAGGCCCAAGCCCAAAGGCCAAAGCCCGATGGACGAATGCCCATGCCAGAAGCCTAAAGCTTGAAGTCTCAAGCCCGAAACTCAAAAGCCAAAGGCCCAAGCGTGCAACTTGAAGGACCAAGCTTGATGCTTGAATCCTGAGGCCCGAAGATTGAAGCTGTAATAATAAAGCTCAAGGGCAAGTGCCCAAAGCCCAGAACCTGAAGCCCAAAGTCCGAAGGCCAAACCCTGAAGCCTGAAGCCCAAACATTGAATCTTGAAGCTTGATGCTTGAAGCCCAAAGCCTAAATCTTGATGCCTAAAGTCCAAATCCCAAATCCTGAAGCTCGAATCTAGAATCCTAAATCCTGAACCATAAAGCCTAAAGACCAAAGGCTCAAGGCTGAAGCCTAAAGCCTAAAGGTCTAAACCCAAAGCCTGAGGCCTAAAGCCTAAAGGTCTAAACCCAAAGCCTGAGGCCCAAAAGCCGAAGCCCGAATATCGAAGCCCAAAGACTGAAGGCCTAAGCTTGAATCCCGAAGCCTATAATTCGAAGGCTCAAGTCCGAAACATGAACCCCAAATAATGATGGATTAAGCCTGAAGCCCGAAGATCAAAACTTGAAGGCCAAAAGCCCAAGCCTGAAAGCTAAAGCATGAAGCTTGAAGCCTAAAGTGCAAAAGCCCAAGCATGAAGCCCAAATCTTGATGGCCTATGCCTGAAGCTTGAACCCTTTAGGTGCAAGCTTGAAGCCTGAAGCTCAA
Source organism: Apostasia ramifera (assembly GCA_019297695.1). Taxonomy (NCBI): domain Eukaryota; kingdom Viridiplantae; phylum Streptophyta; class Magnoliopsida; order Asparagales; family Orchidaceae; genus Apostasia; species Apostasia ramifera. The sequence goes on from JAEMOT010001210.1 coordinate 265,528, forward strand.
GGGCTAAAGGCCGAAGGCTGATGGTTGAATCTAGAAGCCCAAATTCCTAAGTTTGTAGCCAAAAGCCCGAAGGCCCAAGCTCGAAGCCACTAGGCCTAAACCCAATGCTTGAAGGCCAAGCCTAATGTCCGAGATCAGAAGGCCCAAGCCCAAAGCCCAAAGACCAAACCCTGAAGCTCGAAGGCCGAAGCTCGAAGCTTGAAAGCCTAAGCACAAAGCTCAAAGCCCGCCAAAGGCCCAAGCCAGAACCCCAAAGCCTGAAACTCGAAGCCCTGTGTACAAAGGCACAAGCCTAAAGCTCAAAAAATGGAAGGACCAAGCCTGAAGCTTGAAAGGCCCAAACTCGAAGCCTAAAGCCTAATGGACGAAGGCTCAAGCTAGAAGCCTGAAGCATGAAAGCCCAAACTTGAAGGCCAAAGCCCTATGCTTGATGCCGGAAGCCTGAAGGCACAAGTCGAAAGCCAAAGCTTGACGCCTGAAAATGCAAGCCAAGAGCATGAAGCCCAAAGGGCCAAGCCCGAAGCTTAAAGCTGAAGGCCCAAACCCGATGCTTGAAGCCCAATGCTTGAAGCCTAAAGCTCAAAGCCCAAAGCCCAAAGCTTGAAGCGTAAAGCTCAAAGCCCAAAGCTTGAAGGCCCAAGCCCGAGGCCTGAATCCCGATACCCCAAGCTTAAATGCTGAAGCCTAAAGTGCAAAAGCCTATGCCCAATGCTCGAACCATGATGGCCCATGCCCGAAGCCCGAAGCCCGAAGCCCGAAGCTCGAAGCACAAAGCCTGCAGCCTAAAGCCTAAAGCTTGGAGCGCACAGCTTGCAGCACGAAGCTTAAAGCCCAAAACCCAAAGCTCAAAGGCCGAATCAATAAGCCCAAAAGCCTATGCCTAAAGTTGAAAGTGCAAAGGCCCAAGCCTCAAGTTAAAAGGCCCAAACTAAAAGCCTGAAGCCTGAAATCCAATGGTCCAAGCCCAAAGCCCGACCCCTCAAGCTTGAAGGTCGAAGCTTGAAGCCCAAACCCCAAAGCTCGAAAGCCTAAGCACAAAGCTAGAATCCTGAAGGACAACCCAAAACCCTTAACGCCAAAAGCCTGAAATGCAAAGGACCAAGCTTCAAGGCCAAAGGCCCAAGCCAGAACTCCAAAACCTGAAACCCGAAGCCCCAAGCACAAAGGCACAATCCCGAAGACCCAAGCCTAAAGCTCAAAAAATGAAAGGCCCAAGCCCGAAGCTTGAAAGGCTCAAACTAGAAGCCTGAAAGCCGGAAGTCAAAGCCTGAAGGCCGAAGGCTCAAGCTAAAAGCTTGAAGCTCAAAGCCTAAAGCATGAAAGCCCAATCCCGAAAACCAAAACCCTATGCTCAATGCTGGAAGCCTAAAGGCACAAGTCCAAAGCCTGAAGCCTGAAGCCCGAAAATGCAAGCCCAAAGCACAAAGCCAGAAGCTTGAAGGGAAAGCTCACGCTTGATGCCTGAAGGCCTAATCCTGAAGCCCGAATCCTGACTCCTAAAGCTTGAAGGACCAAGCCTGAGGCCTGAAGCCCGATAGCCCAATCTTAAACCCCGAAGACTGAAGCTCAAAGCCTGAAGCCCAAAGCCTGAAGCCCAAAGCCTGAAGCTCAAAGACAGAGGGCCCAAGCCCAAAGTTGGAAGATTGAAGCCCGAATGTCGAAACCTAAATACCAAAATCTAAAGACCTAAGCCTGAAGCTCGAAGGACTAAGCCCGAAGTCTGAAGGCCTATTCCCAAATCCCACAGCTCAAATTGAAGGTCTATGCCCAAAGCCTGTAGCTCAAAGGCGAAAGCCTAAAGGCTTAAGCTTAAAACCCAAATACGAAGCCCAAAGCTCACATCATCAAAAAGATTGCTGTGAAATATCGTTTTTTCATTCCCCGCTTAGACGACATGTTAGATATGATGGCTGGAGCCACTTTACGACTATTCGTTGGCATCTTTGCTGTCGTATACTTTGATGACATCTTGATATATAATCGTACTAGAGAGGACCACTGGATCTTCGTCGCCAAATCTTCGAAGTCCTAAAAGCAGCAAGCTTGTTTGCAAATCCTAAGAAGTGTGCCTCCCTCACGGACCGTATAGTCTTCCTGGGATTCATTGCCTCTCCTGATAGTGTTTCAGCTGATCTTGAGAAGGTTCGCGCCATATCTGAATGGCCAGAACCTCAGAACATCCATGACGTCCGCAGCTTTCATGGTCTAGCTACATTCTACCGTCGATTCACACGAGGTTTTAGTAACGTAACTGCTCATATTACGGATTGTATTTGGGAAGGAGCCTTCGAGTGGACAACGGCAACGGCGAAAGCCTTCATTGAAATTAAAGCTCGCATATCTGCGACTCTTGTTTTATGACTCCCAGACTTCACCAAAGTCTTTGAGGTATCGTGCGACGCCTCAGGAGTTGGTATAGGAGGAGTCCTATGTCAAGAAGGTCACCTCGTAGCCTTCTTTAGCTAGAAATTAAATGACATAAGGCAACGATACTCCACCTATGATAAGAAATTTTATGCCGTGGTTTAGGCTCTCAGACACTAGTTGCATTATCTCCTACCCCAAGAGATCAATAAATAGCAGAGGGAACAAACATTTTTGTAACATCTTTATAAGTAAAATCTAAAGTATGCAACCGTTCAAAAATTTAGGAATTTTAACAACTTCAAATTCAGATTGATTTATGCAAGAATATGATTACCGGGAATCATTGGAAACGACATCAGCATAAGAAAGATTCGCCATCATAAAAACAATGTATAATATTTTATTCTTCTTATGTTAAAAAACCTGGAATCTGGAACCCTAGAATCGGGATGAGCGGAGCCGCCTCCCGCCGATGGAGTCTTGCCCGTGGAAGCCCGCTATTGGAGTCCCGCTAGAGGTAGCGTCGACGATCAACGCCGACGTTCAGCGTCGAAGTTTTGCACCGATGACAGTCGGCGAGCAGACCGATGTCCGGTTATAAGCGCTGACGTTCAGAACGGGAGGAGGCGCGCGATCACAATGATGAACGAAGCCGAGAGAAGCTGTTAGCCTGCAAGGTAAACTTCACAGCAAGCTATACTTCTAGAGGCACTGCAAATAACTAAGAAGAAGACATAAAGATAACCAAGAAATGCTTCACGATAGTATCAATTCCAGTAGAATTACAATTAGCTATAGAAAGCAAATTGAAATAGAGAAGAAGAGGGCTGGGAGAAGGAGGAAGAAGAGGTGACAATATTCATCGCTGCCCTGCTGCACAGGGGAAGCCCAAAGTGAAATTCCCCAGTGCAGCAGGGCAATGATGAATATTGTCGGCTCTTCTTCCTCCGTCTCCCAGCTCTCTTCTTTTCTTTTTCAATTTGCTTTCTACAGTTAATTGTAATTCTACTGGAATTGATACTATCGTGAAGCATTCCTTGGTTATCTTCATTTGTCTTCTTCTTAGTTGTTGCAGTGCCTCTGAAATTATAGCTTGATGTGAAGTTTACCTTGCAGGCTAACAGCTTCTCTCGACTTCGTTCATCATTGTGATCGCGCGCCTCCTCCCGTGCTGAACGTCAGCGCTTATAACCGGACGTCGGTCTGCTCGCCGACTGCCATCGGTGTACACAGCACTCCCACGGCTACGTTTTAACGTTGTTGTGGCCGCGAAACTCCGACGCTGAACGTCGGCGTTGATCGTCGACGCTACCTCCGGCGGGACTCCAATAGCAGGCTTCCACGGGCAAGGCTCCATCGACGGGAGGCGGCTCCGCTCATCCTGATTCTAGGGTTCCAGATTCCAGGTTTTTTTACATAAGAAGAATAAAATATTATACATTGTTTTTATGATGGCGAATCTTTCTTATGCTGATGTCGTTTCCAATGATTCCCGGTAATCATATTCTTGCATAAATCAATCTGAATTTGAAGTTGTTAAAATTCCTAAATTTTTGAATGGTTGCATACTTTAGATTTTACTTATAAAGATGTTACAAAAATGTTTGTTCCCTCTGCTATTTATTGATCTCTTGGGGTAGGAGATAATGCAACTAGTGTCTGAGAGCCTAAACCACGGCATAAAATTTCTTATCATAGGTGGAGTATCGTTGCCTTATGTCATTTAATTTCTAGCTAAAGAAGGCTACGAGGTGACCTTCTTGACATAGGACTCCTCCTATACCAACTCCTGAGGCGTCGCACGATACCTCAAAGACTTTGGTGAAGTCTGGGAGTCATAAAACAAGAGTCGCAGATATGCGAGCTTTAATTTCAATGAAGGCTTTCGCCGTTGCCGTTGTCCACTCGAAGGCTCCTTCCCAAATACAATCCGTAATATGAGCAGTTACGTTACTAAAACCTCGTGTGAATCGACGGTAGAATGTAGCTAGACCATGAAAGCTGCGGACGTCATGGATGTTCTGAGGTTCTGGCCATTCAGATATGGCGCGAACCTTCTCAAGATCAGCTGAAACACTATCAGGAGAGGCAATGAATCCCAGGAAGACTATACGGTCCGTGAGGGAGGCACACTTCTTAGGATTTGCAAACAAGCTTGCTGCTTTTAGGACTTCGAAGATTTGGCGACGAAGATCCAGTGGTCCTCTCTAGTACGATTATATATCAAGATGTCATCAAAGTATACGACAGCAAAGATGCCAACGAATAGTCGTAATGCGTGCATCATCAAGCGCATAAAAGTATTAGGGGCATTAGACAGCCCAAAGGGCATGACCATCCACTCATATAGCCATCTTTTATTTTGAAGGCTGTCTTTCATTTGTCCCCAGGCCTAATCCGAACTTGATGGTAGCCACTCTTTAGATCGATCTTTGAAAAGATAGTGGCTCCAGCCATCATGTCTAACATGTCGTCTAAGCGGGGAATGAAAAAACGATATTTCACAGCAATCTTTTTGATGACGTGAGCTTTGGGCTTCGTATTTGGGTTTTAAGCTTAAGCCTTTAGGCTTTCGCCTTTGAGCTACAGGCTTTGGGCATAGACCTTCAATTTGAGCTGTGAGATTTGGGAATAGGCCTTCAGGCTTTGGGCTTAGTCCTTCGAGCTTCAGGCTTAGGTCTTTTGATTTTGGTATTTAGGTTTCAACATTCGGGCTTCAATCTTCCAACTTTGGGCTTGGGCCCTCTGTCTTTGAGCTTCAGGCTTTGGGCTTCAGGCTTTGAGCTTCAGTCTTCGGGGTTTAAGATTGGGCTATCGGGCTTCAGGCCTCAGGCTTGGTCCTTCAAGCTTTAGGAGTCAGGATTCGAGCTTCAGGCATCAAGCGTGAGCTTTCCCTTCAAGCTTCTGGCTTTGTGATTTGAGCTTGCATTTTTGGGCTTCAGGCTTCAGGCTTTGGACTTGTGCCTTTAGGCTTCCAGCATTGAGCATAGGGTTTTGGTTTTCGGGATTGGGCTGTCATGCTTTAGGCTTTGAGCTTCAAGCTTTGAGCTTCAAGCTTTGAGCTTGAGCCTTCGGCCTTCAGGCTTTGACTTCCGGCTTTCAGGCTTCTAGTTTGAGCCTTTCAAGCTTCGGGCTTGGGCCTTTCATTTTTTGAGCTTTAGGCTTGGGTCTTCGGGATTGTGCCTTTGTGCTTGGGGCTTCGGGCTTCGGGTTTTGAAGTTCTGGCTTGGGCCTTTGGCCTTGAAGTTTGATCCTTTGCACTTCAGGCTTTTGGCGTTAAGGGTTTTGGGTTGTCCTTCAGGATTCTAGCTTTGTGCTTAGGCTTTCGAGCTTTGGGGTTTGGGCTTCAAGCTTCGACCTTCAAGCTTGAGGGGTCGGGCTTTGGGCTTGGACCATTGGATTTCAGGCTTCAGGCTTTTTGTTTGGGCCTTTTAACTTGAGGCTTGGGCCTTTGCACTTCCAACTTTAGGCATAGGCTTTTGGGCTTATTGATTCGGCCTTTGAGCTTTGGGTTTTGGGCTTTAAGCTTCGTGCTGCAAGCTGTGCGCTTCAAGCTTTAGGCAGGCTTTGTGCTTCGAGCTTCGGGCTTCGGGCTTCAGGCATGGGCCATCATGGTTCGAGCATTGGGCATAGGCTTTTGCACTTTAGGCTTCAACATTTAAGCTTGGGGTATCGGGCTTCAGGCCTCGGGCTTGGGCCTTCAAGCTTTGGGCTTTGAGCTTTATGCTTCAAGCATTGGGCTTCAAGCATCAGGTTTGGGCCATCAGCTTTAAGCTTCGGGCTTGGCCCTTTGGGCTTCGTGCTCTCGGCTTGCTTTTTCAGGCTTCGGGCTTTGGCTTTCGACTTGTGCCTTCAGGCTTCCGGCATCAAGCATAGGGCTTTGGCCTTCAAGTTTGGGCTTTCATGCTTCAGGCTTCTAGCTTGAGCCTTCGTCCATTAGGCTTTAGGCTTCGAGTTTGGGCCTTTCAAGCTTCAGGCTTGGTCCTTCCATTTTTTGAGCTTTAGGCTTGTGCCTTTGTACACAGGGCTTCGAGTTTCAGGCTTTGGGGTTCTGGCTTGGGCCTTTGGCGGGCTTTGAGCTTTGTGCTTAGGCTTTCAAGCTTCGAGCTTCGGCCTTCGAGCTTCAGGGTTTGGTCTTTGGGCTTTGGGCTTGGGCCTTCTGATCTCGGACATTAGGCTTGGCCTTCAAGCATTGGGTTTAGGCCTAGTGGCTTCGAGCTTGGGCCTTCGGGCTTTTGGCTACAAACTTAGGAATTTGGGCTTCTAGATTCAACCATCAGCCTTCGGCCTTTAGCCCTTGAGCTTCAGGCTTCAAGCTTGCACCTAAAGGGTTCAAGCTTCAGGCATAGGCCATCAAGATTTGGGCTTCATGCTTGGGCTTTTGCACTTTAGGCTTCAAGCTTCATGCTTTAGCTTTCAGGCTTGGGCTTTTGGCCTTCAAGTTTTGATCTTCGGGCTTCAGGCTTAATCCATCATTATTTGGGGTTCATGTTTCGGACTTGAGCTTTCGAATTATAGGCTTCGGGATTCAAGCTTAGGCCTTCAGTCTTTGGGCTTCGATATTCGGGCTTCGGCTTTTGGGCCTCAGGCTTTGGGTTTAGACCTTTAGGCTTTAGGCTTCAGCCTTGAGCCTTTGGTCTTTAGGCTTTATGGTTCAGGATTTAGGATTCTAGATTCGAGCTTCAGGATTTGGGATTTGGACTTTAGGCATCAAGATTTAGGCTTTGGGCTTCAAGCATCAAGCTTCAAGCTTGGGCCTTCGAGCTTTAAGATTCAATGTTTGGGCTTTAGGCTTCAGGGTTTGGCCTTTGGACTTTGGGCTTCAGGTTCTGGGCTTTGGGCACTTGCCCTTGAGCTTTATTATTACAGCTTCAATCTTCGGGCCTCAGGATTCAAGCATCAAGCTTGGTCCTTCAGGTTGCACGCTTGGGCCTTTGGCTTTTGAGTTTCGGGCTTGAGACTTCAAGCTTTAGGCTTCTGGCATGGGCCTTCAGGCTTTGGGCATGACCCTTTCGGAATTTCTAAATTAACTCATTCTAAGGTCAACTAAATACAAATCAAGTTTAATTAATCAAATGTTTTCTTCAAATGTTCAAATACTGATACTGTATATAGAGGGGCTAATCCATCCTAAAAATAAAGATAAGCATGTAGGTTTAATTAAATTCACAGTCTAATAATAAATTAAAAAAATAAAACATTTAAGTTTTTGAAATTCTAACAAAGTCCCTAGATGAAAACTGAGTATATTTGTTAGAACATTGGAGTAGTCTCAATTAGGTCTGTCAACGAATTGGGTTCGAGTCGGGTCAATCCCGGCTCAGATCCGAATTCATATATATCAAATCAGGTTATATATTGGATCGGATCATGGTCGATTTAGATCCTCTTAGGTCAGAAATCAGATCGGGTCAAAACTTGAGTTTTCAAGTTTAATCCATTTACAATAAAAGTCATTATTTTTAAGTAATTTGCATAGTCAAATTTAGAATAATATTAAATTTATTGAAAATAAAATGAAAGAAGAATATTATATTTTTATGAATTAATTGAATATTTTAATATAAAAATTAATATTTATAATATATATATATTGTGAAATATAAATTTATAAGGGTAAATTATGAAAATAAGAGCACTATACACTATAATCTATTAATATAATTTATAAGAATTTTTTATTAATTAATTATAGTGGTATTTTTTATTTAAACCTTCCTAAAAAAAGATTATTAGCTATAATATATTTATGTATGAACTAAAAATTAGATTACATAAACCGGTCAAATTTTAAATAGATTGGGTTAGTGGTGATTCATATCTGATTCATTTATTTGTAAATGAATCGGGTCAGTAAATAGGGCTAATTGACAGGTTAAAAAACGAATCTATTTGGGGGTTTAATCGGATCAAAACTCAGATCGGATCGAGTCATGATCTGATCTATTGATAGGCCTAGTCTCAATTGAGGATAATCTTAGAGAGAGTTGACTTAGATGACTTTGACATATGAGTCATTAATCAATAGAAGCTCTTAGTAAAGAGACTTGGGTTATTGGATCTTGTCCATATAAAATGAAGAAGAGGAACACTTAAAATGATATTGTTGGAGAATATAAAGAATGATTTTATGTATTTAAGGCTAAATTAAGAGATGCTTGATAAAGTACAATGGAAATGAAGGATTCATTTAGTCGTTTTCTCCCAGTAGAATAAAGGTTTGGTTGTTGTTGCTGTATTATATTTAGCTTTATTTTCCTTGAGTGCATTTTACCTCTTCTCCTCATTTCTATATAGGAGAGATTTTATTGTAAGATTAGAGATGAATTCATTTTTTTCACTTAATATGGTCCTCTACTAGTTCTTGCGTAATTCATTAGTGAATCTGCTAGAAATTCATACAGGAGTTTGGGAAGCACAAAGTATGGTGGAAAGAATTGCATGTTTTTCCCCTTTCGAAGTCCTTGACAAGATAAAAGGTTGGAATATGACAAGACCACTTTATACAACTACTAGTCTTTTTCATGAAATGACTGGATTCTATTTTTCTCACAGGATTTATTCAGACCTTGCTCATAGATGTTTGCAACAACCGTTTTCCTTCCATTTCTATCTATTATTACCGAAGCTATTGCTCTGATACCTTTGGGAGCTGGTGCTCGTCTATCTTTACTTCATATTTGTTGGACACATTTCTTATGTTTGACAAAATGTGAACCTGGTTTGAACTTTTAGGGAAAACATGTTGGTTTGAAACTTTGAATGCTATAGTTGAACATTTTGGTTTATGTAACTTTTTTAAAATTTATTGGAATACTAAGGTGAGCTCAGTTTAATCCTCGTGAACTAGTTAATTACTCCAATTTTTTTGCTATCAAAATGACTTGTATTGGAGTTAACTCATTGTGTGTATTTTGCAAAATATATTTTTTTTTTGTCAAGAACGATAAACATGTCGACATGTGATAGAGTAACTGTACTAGTTCTAGATTGAATCGGCCGGTTCCGGGGCACTCAATTGGTTCATGGATTGAACTGGTTGAGTATCAGTTCCAGGCCAAGATCGAAACCGGAACTCCAAGTAGTTCAGAATCGGTTCCAACTGATTTTGAACCGGTTGGTTTTTTTTTTAAAATTTAATTTATAATCCATTTAAAAAACTTAAAAATATAAATTATTATTTTTTAGCTTTGAAATTACAAGACAAAATAATTCAATATTACATTATTTTTAAGAATTATAATGTACTTGTTTTGCAAATTCCTAATCTTTTTCAGAGTTGTTTTCCTTGAATTCGTGGACTAGCTTTTTTATTACATTTCTTCGCGTTGAACCAATCATTAAGACAAGCTAGCATCCAAAGGGATATGGACGACGACGAGTCGTGAAAGTCGCCAGTTATTTTTCCACTGAGAAAAAATGCCGATTTGATAGCAACAGTGGTTGGTAAATGTTTGTGCTATAAGAATGTCTCGAGCCATAGCCAATAGGACTCAAAATTGTTTTGCAAATCCCTTCCACTAGGTAATAAAGTTGAAGTCATCATTGATTTCTGCTCACAAATGTTGGTAGAATTGCAACTCGTTCATGTTTGTTGGTGCTTGTTCTAATAATGGTGTTGTAGAAGCTTCCTTTCTGTTGGCCACTTTTGACATTTCTAAAGTTCTCTGTCTCTTCTCAATTTCTTCTCTTGCACGTTGAAAATGCTGCATCTTTTTTCTGGAGTTCATGCCACTTGTTGTTCTTGTTCTCAATTCCTAGCTTGTTCATTGTAGTATAAAGAAAATATTTCATGGAAGATGGTGTAAGTAAATGCCTTTTGCCTCCCTTATATGTCGATAAATTCATTTTCACTCATGTTAAATGTTTCTTTGAAATATGGTCATAGCCTATAATTCTATAAAATCAAAACAAGATACATCAAGTATAAAAAGTTCGATCCACATCGAGAATCACACAAAAATTGGATGGGGGGATATGCCCCTACACCATTCGACATCATCTAAAGTGGAAAAAGAAACTACAAAATTTGTCGCTTTATTTGCGGCTCTGTATACTTAAGATTTCTTAATTGCCTTGATGACGCAAAGGTGGGAAATCTGAGTCATGGTTCTGTCTGGAGGGTGTCCTTAAACAGTCCGTTGAAGGTCATCAATAGTGATAGCTAAGTCGCCCTCTATTCAAATCCTATCTGGTGTGTTCGCTCACACACAAGAAGATGTCATCGCTACAATTGCTCCCATGGCTTCTGTGCGGAGACTTTGTGCATGTAGAGCTTGGGGCTTGCCATTATTAGGAGGTTGTAGTGGTGATTCTGGACTACCTCACCCGTGCCTGTCACACCGTTCTGTTTAATGGAAATGTCGAAGTTCACCTTAATCCATCGTGGAGGTGGGGGATCCCAATAGGATGCAAAGGGGTTGCTGCGACTACTGAGGCTAATAGAATCCCAGTTCCTCACATTGGATGAAGGTTGTTCTTGGGCCTCGCTAAAGTTAACAAGTGTAGCGATGACTCTGGGCGACGGGAAGGGTTTGTTATGGGCGCGACCATTGCGAGCTCTCTATAAGTGGTATAATGCAGCCACCACTTTGATTGCTCGAGGATCTGCTAGGTTTTTTTGAATTCGTGATTGCATGTTGTTGAGAAAACAATCCAACAATTGAACATTGCGAACTTGGGATGGCTGGTTTGCTGGAAAGGAGTTGGTTGCAAAAGCAGTAAAATGGGCTGCAGTTATAGCAGTGCTGGCTTGATCAGGAGAAAAGTGGATAGAGACACTAGAGTCTACTGTGGCTGCAGCAAAAACAGTTTCTGTAGTAGCAAGGTGAGCTGTTGCAAAAGCAAAATCAGATGCAACGCAATCGGAGTAGTCACTGTTGTTGGCTGCGCAGTTGTTGTAGTGGCAGGGAAAATTCCTATTGCTACAGTAGTAGAATGCAATTTGTTGCTGCAGCTACAGCAGCAACAGCAATAGTAGCAGAATGCGTTGCTACTGCAGTAGCTGTCCGAGGATGTGCTCCACTCGAATTGGCTATTGGTTGCCGATTCCGCAGCCCCGATTTTGTGTTGGATTCGCCTTCACTGGAAGAAAATGTTAGTGCAAAAAAATTCCTTGCTATTACCAACAGGTTTTGATTTTTTGTGGGTTTTGCTCTCCTTCTTCAAGCCAGTGGGGAGGGCTAGAGGTGGAGGATGTAGCAGCGCATTTCCTTTTAGATTAATTATGCTCCGAATCTTGCAATTTAGAGAGGTTTGATGTGCTTGTGGAGCAGAAATTCACCGCTGAAAGGGAATTCATAAATTGCACTTTCTGCGCTTTAGCATTCTACAGTTCTGTAGTAGCAGCCTTCCTTTTTCTGTTTCTATAATTGACTAGATAGTATTGGGTAGACTATGGGGGGGATGTGGGGCTAGATTGTAGCTCAGAATTTGCCTTTTCTAGCATTGAACCGTCGTTCCCTGTTGCAGTCTCGGTCCACTGCTTCTGTAAATCTTTGAAGACTGAACACATGAAGTTACGTTTGCAGACAAAATGTTGCTAATCCTCTTCTTGAGAGCAACCACATGGGCTTCTGTTTGTCTCTCGCACTCCCCTTCGTTTGAGCCAAGTGAAAATAGGGATAACATTGCAACAAATTTTCTATAGAAAAATGATGAAATGGGGCTGAGCTCTCAGCTTCCAAACCTAGCTATGCTTAAGTTCTCTACCACAAAAGAGATTTTTGTATAGAGCCGAGGTGGGGCTCTACTGGAATCAGATTTAAGCCAGACTAGGCTATCACTCTTTTTTTTGTCGAGCCTAGGTAGCCTTCCTATTCTCAACACCAACTCTGGGTCAAAGAATTTCTGGAGCACTTCATGATTTCAATCGCCACCCTCTTTGAGGAGTTGCTAAACAGTCGAGGGGCGACTCAGTGGTGTTAATGAAGGTAAGCCACCTTGTGAAAGGGTTGGAATCAACCCAAGCATCCTCCATAACTTTCCTACTGATACTGATGTCGTTTTCCATATGGAATTTTGTATGACTTGTCTTTCCCTGACAGATAAGTTTTCATGGCCACGAATCTCCCCTTTTGATGGTGAAAATATTTCCTTTGTTTTCATACTTAGCTTGAAAGCACCTGACCCAAAGTGTGTCTTTATTGTTCAAAAATTTGAAAGTAAGTTTAGCCACGAGAATTGAGCACCACTCCTCCAACTGGTGGATACTCAGGCCTTCAACAGTCTTCGGTTTTGTTACTCCCCCATGCCACAAATTGTGCTATATTCACAGTGAGGTTGCCGCTCAACAAAAAACGTCTGATTATCTTCTCAATCTCCGCCATAATGTTGTCAGGCGCAAATGTGTGGGAGAGGGAAAAAATTAGAATAGAGGTGAGCACGCTGTTTATAAGTATGACTTTGCCTCCTAACAATAAGCTTCTGCTTCCCCATGAGAAAATTTTGCCCTGCATAGAATCAATTATGTGCTGGAAATCAGTTTTTACTGGCCTTCTGCCTGTGAGTAGAATGCCCAAGTACTTGCTCTTGGCTTAGGTTCTAAAGCACCATTTTTGGCAAGCATACGTTTCCTACTCATCTTTTTGCTAAAACAAATAGATGATTTAGCTTTGTTTATTTTTTGTCCAGACTTGTTGCAATAAGTGAATTTTGACAGCTCTACAAGTCGCGGGTGCAAACATGAGGATATCATTTGCAAGCGGCCCATGTGCTGTTGTTCTAATCACCAACCAATCATCTTTGTTCTGGTGTTGGTTGATGAGGAGGAAACCAATTCAAAATAGAGGATAAACAAGTAAGGAGAAAGTAGGCACCCATGACGAAAGCCACAATTGCTTTGATCTAGTCAGATTTTTGGCGATTTATCATCCAAGCAAATTTGGGGGCTTCAATGCATACTAAGGCCTAATTGCTCTAAGCATCAGAGAAGCCAAAATGCTGAAGCAGTCTTTGCAAAATGTCCCACCTCATTCTGGTCTCTGGAGAGTCAATTCAAGGGAATGGGCTCCATCTCTGACGTCAGGCCAATGATGTCTGCTAGGTTATCTGCTATGCTGGCGCGCATGGCCTCAGTTGTACGGATCGTACTGTCCAGTTGGGGGAGAGCCATGCCTCTTAAAGGCTGGTATGGAGTCTTGTACCTCATGTTGCGTGTGAGCAGTTCTTCATGGGCTTTTCAGCATGAGTTCGTCGACAACAGCCTTTTGCCTAGGGGTCCCCTTTTTGACCTATGTTCGTCATTGAGCTCCTTTGACGTTGATGTCACGTAGGCCTCTACGTGTACGTTCCAGATGTGCCGGTGCAAATCTGGATGTAACATGCCGCCCCGTTAGTCTGATGTGATGCGCATTGATGCGCGTGCCCTTCTCTGCGTCTGACACGTAAGCTTCTGGACCTTATAAAATGCTCGTAGGCCGACATTGGGGTCCATTCTCTTTGTTTTGGAAAGGGGCCGACGCAACAATGTCCCTATATGATAATATAACCGAGGACGTGGAGGACAAACTTCCGCTTGTCAGGGTCCCTCTCAGGTGGGACGAGCGAGCGCCAAGCGGCCTTCTGTTTGAGCGGAGTCCCCGAAGAGGCCTCAGATCAAGCTCTCCAATTCAGGGAGGTTCGCCGCCGAAGCCGAGAGTTCGTGGGGGGGAGCCAGCGCTACTCCGAGGTCTCTCTACGGTGCGATTCGCATGATCTCACCGGTGGAGAACAGTACCATTACACTGGCGGACGACGAAGCGCCGCCGCTGGGGACGTTGGTTCGATAATTACAACCTGTTTCTTGGTGTGAATAATTTGGAGCTGGGTGATGTGGTTCAACCAACACACAATAATGCCTCATGATTTACCCATTGACGGCTCCACATGAAAGTCCTATTATTGCCTTACGAGTCTATCTACTTCTCTTCTGGATAACTATTGCGGGCAGATATTCTAATAATTGTTTCTTTAATTAGGAGTATTATGTCATCTCCTCTCCCTGACCGCTTCACTTATGATGGAGGAGGAGGGGTGACTGATGATTCAGATAGAAGATTCGAATCAGTAAAAGAACATTCGTAAAGACGTAATCATCGTAAAATTTCTCTTTCAAATCACCTGGATCAAGTAGAAGGTTTGAATTCTCAAAACAGCAAAAACATGAGTCATCAAGAATATCTATAACAAAAAAAAAGTCTATAACCAAGAGATAATACAACAAGCTAATTATAATAAGATGGTTGCTATATGACTTCCTCATAAATGCCATTGACTTCTAGTCTAGATATATATTGCATGATATGATCACTAAACAAAACACCACGTATCGTAAGTTCTTAAAGTACAAAACATTAGTAGAAGAAACATCAAACTTCGTTGCCCTTTTTGTGTGTGTGACTCGACATAGTAATACTTGCCATGAAGGCATCAGTTCATCGACCACGGGACTGAGTAGGCATAAGCCCACACTAAATAAAATATATATGCATGCATTTTTCTTGTACAAACAACTTAATATGATATATGTAGCTGCTATACTAGTTAACGAGATATGACATAGCAGGAACATGAAAAATCAAATATAAATAATAACTTATAGAACTTAATTTGTCGGTTTAATTCATTTTAAATTATTTTTTATTATCTTAAGGTCCCTGGTTTCTTGTTATATTGCCTCCTCTGCCATATACATGGAGTAGCCGTCAGCATGACTACAGTCCATGAATCATCACAATTTGGGTTCTGGTCCATCATACCTTCGGTATGGTAGACTCAGACCCCTAGTGGGGTAGCCCTCAGCATGTTTATAGCCCACTAGATTATACCAATATCTAGCTCGAGCCGGGCGTGGGCGTGTACAATGAGAAACTCTTATGTAATCCATTATCATAAGTCAAACTCAATCAATTCTCATATTTCAATTCAAGTCTTTAACCTGAATGTACTTATATTATTAATAGATCTTCAACATTATTTGATATAATTGTCTCCTGATTAATCAAACAAGCAAGGTTGATGTCATTATCCTTGTGCTATAATATGCTGAAATAAGATCAGCTCATTTGTAGTATTCAACTAACCAGAACATAGATTTAGAGTTAGTTTTAGGGCAAGTAATGAATATAAAATTTGTTGTATGTCAAGCCAACATTCCAAACTGCTATTTTTGGAAGTGTTCAGATATCATTTAGTGCCTCAATAACTAGTTTAAAGCAGCACATGTCAAAATGAAAATCTAGACAAATTTTGTGAGGCAATTTAACTAGCCAGAAAACTATCAAATTCTTTTGAGTTTGATGATGTTTAATATACCAAATTGTAGGTATGAAAGTTCTCTAAATAACAAAGTAAATTTTACATAAATCCGATTTCATTTGATATGGATTTCTTCCAGTAAACTAAATTCTGACAGAAATTACTCTGAATCTGATAGCTCAGTAAAAAGGATTCTAAATCTAACCATAAAGTTAAAATTAGGAGAAGTTTCAGTCATAGAAATTGAAGTAGATATCTTAAACTAAAACATATTCAAGTTTCATCTCAATCGAACAAGATTTTGTAATGTTTCCTGTCAAATAAAAAGATACAAATCTATGACAATATTTACACATTAACACTGACATCCAACTCACCAATACGTGTTTCAAAGGTAATTGGCTATAAGGTGAAGTTTACAGAATTTGTACTCAGCATGAAAATTCATTGAACACAAATTTTTAGCAATCAACTTACATTTCATACATGCAAACTCAATTAGTTAAAATATCAAATTTTACTTTATGCTTCTTTAATGCATAGTGTGAGACTGCCTACCTTGGGTTAGTCCTCTGGATGAGGGTTTATCCAAAGAAATTTTCCTTTCTATAGTTGAACAAGCTTCCTTTTTTTGGTTCTCTCTACCTAGCTCCCAGGTTTTTCCCTATGAATCAGCCCCAAGATGAAGAGGAAGATGAAGATGAGGGGAAGGATGATACAAGAAAAAGAAGAAAACAAAAACCTGAATTTCCAATTACCCCATGTTCTCTTGAGTTTGTCCCTAATTCTCCTTATTGTCCTTCCACTAGCTCTTTGCTCTTCCTATCAATAGTCCTTGAAATGGAGAGGAGGGAGAGGAAAATAGACAAACAATGATGTTTTTCCTCCAAATTCAGGTGAAGTTCACTTTCATTTTCAGCCATGTTGCACTTGGCATGTAACTCTAAACACATATCCCATGTCTCACCAAGTGTCATTATTAAAGTATCCACCTCAAACTAAGTTTTACTAGCCTAATCTCACTTAATTGAAGCAAATTTGAGTCTCAATAAGACCAGCCTTATTATTAATTTGACTTTGAACTTTTTTTTCTCACAAGCACATGATTAACACAAGATTACCGTGCACTTAAATTTGATATCTGTCTTATTTGAAGATTAAATTAGTGGAATAACACACAATGTACAATTGAAATTAAGTACTTACTGGGATATTATTTATCAAGAAGTATTAAACAAATAATGGATAAGTATTAAATTTTTAAAAAATAAAAATAAAAATTGATACGTCATATATTTGATATCATTGGAGTATTAGATAGTATTGATATTTGATATAGATACGGTGCAGATATGTTAGGCTTCACAAAGTATCGATGCTTCATAGGTTGACACACTCGCTATAGTTGAAGGCT
>JAEMOT010001210.1:282943-299579 GCA_019297695.1 Apostasia ramifera
TACTAATAATATTACTATCTATTTTACTTTACTGTTATTTTGTATGATTAATCCAAGATATCTAAGTCATTCACTCTTTCTAATAATTTGATCATTAATTGTCATTTTTCCACTATAATTGCTTCTTTCTTCACTAAATTTACACTTCATATATTCACTTTTTGATCTGCTAAGACGAAAAAGTTTAGATTTTAATGTATTTCTCCATGACTTGAGTTTCGTCTTAACACCTTCTCTAGTCTTATCAACGAGAAGATTATTATCTGCAAAAAACATACACCAAGTCACTTTTTTTTTAATGTATTTAATTAAAATCTCCATAATCAATTCAAAGAAATGTGGATTTGAAGTTGAACCTTGATGTCATCCAATTAAAATAAAATTCTTTTTTAGTCAAATCCTCTTGTGTTTGAACACTTTTAATTTTTCCTTTATGCATGTCTTGAATAATTAAAATGTAAGTAGTGCAAATTTCTATTTTTTTTTTAAATTCTCAAGAACACTTTTCTTGGGACGTCATAATAAACTTTTTCTAAATTAATGAAAACCAAATGCAGATCTTCTTTTCTTTCTTAAACATCTCCATTACACTTCTCAATAAATAAATAGTTTTTATAGTAGATCTGACTAGTATAAAATCAAACTAATTTTGTGATACCCTAGTGCCACGATGTAATCTATGGTCGATCTTCTTTCAAAGTTTTAAAGTATAACTCATTAACTTAATTCCTCTATAGTTAGCACAATCTTATACATTATCTTTATTCTTATAAATATGTACTAATGTACTCTTTTTCTAGTCATTTGACATCCTTTTAGTTTTTAAAATTATATTAAACAACCTAGTGAGCGAAGAAACTCTATCACCCATACATTTCCAAAAATCTATTGGATTGTTTTCCGATCCTAATGCTTTTCTACACTTATCTTCTTTAAAGCCTCGCCAACTTTAGCTTTACTTGTACGTCGGATGTAAGAGCAACTTCTATCTTTTTTTTGAATGTTAAAAGCAGTAATATTAATCATATTATTACAATCATCGTTGAAACGCCTTTCAAAATAACATGTCCATTTGTGTTGAATGTTTTATCCTTAAAAAGTATTTTTTGATCCTTATTTTTAATGCATTTTATTCTAATCATATCTTTAGTTTTCTTTTGTCTTTCTCCAGTAAGCTTGTATATGTATTTTTCCCTGTCTTTAGTGTCGAATTTCCTAAAACAATTATCAAAAATTGCATTTTTTGCATTACAGACTGTTTTCTTAAATTTTTGACAGACAATTTTATCCATTTTTTAAGTCTCTTTGCTCTTGCACTTATACTAATTTTTATAACAAACTTTATTTTCTTTAATCTCCTAAACTTTCTTCTTATCTTATTAGAAATTGAAAAAAATTACATCTAGTTGCCTATCCATTTTCAAAAAAGAATGTAGGCCCCAAAACAATAAAAATTTAATTGGTTTGGGCCCTACTCATTTTTATCCCTTTGGACAACTGCACATGCTGTCGAATTTAAGAAATTTACATTGTTACTGAACTAAATTTAAGGTGCCAACCTGGTGAACCACCGCATTTGGGTGGCTCAAATTGGAATTGGTTTGAGTTGGTTCTACTTTGGGCCAATTCTTATCGGATGGTGTTAGTTCGGTTCCTGGTCGAGCCAACTCCGTAAGTAGCTCTAGTTAGTAATGGGATTTATGGGATGTCAAGCAATGGCTTTGCAAATTTCTATATTACACTGGCATTCTTTTTTTTTAAAGGGTATATTACACTGACATTCTAAGCCGGTTATTTGCACTGTTTGACGTGCATTCATTAGGATATTAAGTAATGTAAATGGGAATTTCCAGAACAATTCTCCCAAACACTTTTTGTCGTCCAAGTAACCATTTGTCTATAAGTGCTAGGACGTGGAGGATTATTTGTTTTTCACTTTCAATTGGAATACTCTAATGTACTACTTCTCACCTTAACAAATAATGAACACATGCAGTATGTCGTATTAATGAATATAACATTTTATATATTAGATAGTCTGATAAATTTACATCTGCTGAACGCAATATTGTATTCGTTTTCTTATATGTCAATTCATAATGCTCTGACGAACTTTTTGGGTTCCTTTCAGAGAACTTTAATTTTGATTTATGTTGGACTGAAGTAGAAGTCTTTTGTGATTTTCAGGAAACCGTATATGAATTGTAGTTTCTTGGATTTCTGTGTCATCGTTTCTCATTCCAATTACGTATTTTTTCCTCTTAAACTGATATACTTCCATGCTTGGGTTTAGTGTTTGCAGTTCTAACTTGCCATGTGGTACAAAAATAGTTTCACTTGAGAAGGAAAGGCATGCATGCAGATTTTGTATGTTTCCTTTCTTCGCCTCAACTGGATTTGTCTTCTTTAACTTTTTGTTTGCCATCATTTAATATATTGAGTGCCTTAAATGTTGCAGTAAGTGCTTGTACTTCCTTTCTTGCCCCCGCCCTGTCTTCGGTTTCTAATTGAAAAACTTTTATTTAGTTATTTACTTTATCTATTTCTGTTGCTGATCTTAATAATTTTATGCTTAAGACATGCTTCTCAAGGTACTTCTCATCTTACAACAACTGCTTCAACAGAATAAGCATGTATCGAAGAGGGACATATATTATATGGAAACTTCTCTTTTCATGGGTAAATACTTTATACACATGATACTAGCAATTAGAACTCTTCTTTTCGATACACATTTCCTGCATTTTCTGATAACAATGTCAATGCTAAGAATTAATTTTAAGTTTTTTCATGTTGTGAAATGGAGAAGACAATGGCATGCTTGTCATTATAGTTTCCAACTTTTAGTGGACAAACAATAAAAATGGGCAGCGATCAAAATACATTGCATTTGTTTTGGGAGCAGCTAAACATGCGTTCATGTTTACTGCAATAGTGCTGCATTTTCTCGTTTTGCATTTAGGCTGGATAAATGCAAGAAATGTGCCATTATGCATAGCATGTACTTCAATTTAATGACCTCTGAGAAAGTTTTTACTTTTCTGATGTACAACTATGCTATGTTAAAATGGTCTCTTACAATGGTACAGTACAAACTGACCTAAAGGAGCCTTCACCATCATGAGCAAGAAACTAAAATCATCACTTACGACTATAGTTCTATATAGCAACATCTATAAAGTGCATTCACTATCATGAGCTTTATGAAAAGTATTAGTAGCGGGCCTTATGAATTCTATTTTGTTAATGTGACTTTGGCATTCTGTAGATCTACTATTAGCAGTACAAAAATATATCTAGTTATATCGCCATTAAGGTGTTACATAAACCAAGGAGAAGGAAAGTTTACCTTTCCTAAACAAATTCACCAATTGTGGTAATATGTGCTATATAATAGGTTGTACTTGCACATTCTTAGGTATCAGAGATAATTTAAATGTATGGAATGAAACCAGAACTGTAATAATCTGTACCATCAATAGGTCTTATTCTAAGATATGCCCTTGGCTGCTCTCTAGTATGGTTAAGTTTTCTCAGTTTGGCCTTAGCACTTCAATGAAGGTTAATTCAATCTGATTTCTTGGTATCTCTATTGCTTTGTTCGTCATGGCCTTCATCCTTCAAGAGTAGCCCAATTTTCTTTTATAAGGATTGTACTTGTGAGTAGTCGCTTGCCGCTGCCTTGACTAAGCCATGGTTTCTAATGATGTAGCCTTCTCCATCCACTCCATTGCCCTACATGGAACCATCAAAATTAATTTTGAACCAACTAGTTAGTAGTGGAATCCCATTGTTTTTAGGGAGATTAATGATCCCATAGGGCCTTTTCGATTTCAATGGCTCCTGTAATGGTTCAAGTTATCAATTGCATTGTTCAATAGAGTTGCTGCAGTGACTTTAGGTAAGGGGATTTGTCTTCTATTAACCTTTGGATTTTGAGCTCTCCAGCAATAATAAAGGATTGTAGCTTCAATGCTTAGCCATTAACCCTGATTCAAATCCACTGGAATTAATATACATTATTTTGCACTAGGCGAAGAAGCCCTTACATCCTCTACACCTAGTGGCCCACTAAAAAAGCACCTCTTCTAATCACAATTAGAGGCCCTCTTCACACATAATATAAGGGATAAATAAAAGGAAGCTCAAATACAAAAATATAACAATAAACATAATGCCAACTTTTCCCTTTTATTCTTAGAATTGGACCTTAAAGTGCTTGGAGAAGCTGGATCACATAGATGAATACCTGAACAGTAGATCTTTTCTTAATCGCTCATTATTACCCTTTATGTATGTTAGCTTCATGGATTGTAAATTATTATCTCTTACAATCAAGTTGGAATATTTATTATCTTCAATTGTTGACCTTGTTGAGATGTATTGAAGAATTTGAAGTTTGAAGATAGTCTTTTCTATTGGTTCATGTTCATGTGTTGTAGTTCATTATAATCCTCTCTTGAATTTGCTCTTGTATTGCTTGAATTGGAAGGATGGATAAATGAGCACTGAATTTCCTAACAATTGAGCATTTATTGTCTTTGATCGATCAGTTGATCCATCATACTTGTTTGATCGATTAAAAGCAGTGAACAGGCTTGGTTGATTGATTAGGAGAAATGCCT
Organism: Apostasia ramifera; assembly: GCA_019297695.1. Classification (NCBI taxonomy): domain Eukaryota; kingdom Viridiplantae; phylum Streptophyta; class Magnoliopsida; order Asparagales; family Orchidaceae; genus Apostasia; species Apostasia ramifera. The sequence continues at coordinate 287,569 of JAEMOT010001210.1, forward strand.
CAGCTTCAAGCCGTGAGGTTGGGTGGATCAATCAGTTGATCCATCAAACTAACCATGATTGGTGAAAGACAGGGAGCCCTTTAGCTTGATCAATCAGTTGATCGATCTAGCATAGGTGCTGGGTGGCACTGCTGCAAGCTTAGATCGATCAAATGATTGATCATGTAGTTTGATTGATAAGTTTATTAATCAAACATACCCAAATTCTAGTCATTAAACTCCAATGGCTAGCGCCTTGATCGATCATGGGCTACCAGCCTCTAGGTGTACTAGTTGTTGGAGCCAACCCTATTTAAGTGTGTTGGCTGCTAGTGGGGCTTCTTCTTGGCATTTTGTACAATTAATTGCTCTCAACTAACTCACCAACTCCTCCCAAGCTCTTAAGTGATCAAAGCAAAAAAAAAAAAGAGGAGGTCAAGCAAGCAATTAAAACGGTTTGTGCTCAAGTGCTTTTTCTTCCTTCTGTTACATGCAAGGCAAATTTCTTGAAGGAAAAATTGAGTTGGTTTTCTTCTNTTAAGGCAAACTTCTTGAAGGAAAAATTGAGTTGGTTTTCTTCTTGTCATTTGGTTGAGATAGTGTAGAATTTTCTCTCTATTGCTTTGATTTCATGATCTTGTAAAATAGGGAGAACTTTCTAACAAGCTTTGAGAAATTAGGTTTAATCCTCACTCTTGTGTAAGGTGATTTTGCTTTATTTTTAGATTGTACCAAAAGAATCTTATACGAGATTCTTTACCTTAGATTAAAGGAGTGATTTACATATAGTTGGATAGCTAGATAGGTTGGGGTTGATTAGGCTCGAGGGTGAGCCGAACTACGTTAAATTCTTGTGTTCTTCTTGTGCTTTAATTCATTTTATTTCCGCTTGTTATTTCTTGTGTTTAGTGTGATTGTCATTGCACTTATTCTATATAATTAAGTAAATTCAATTAACTAAATTTTTAATTAGGGATCTATTCACTCCCCTCTAGAACCATACCGATCCAACACTTGTTTCTTAACGTTGACTTGGTCTTAGCTTTATATCTGGTTGTTCATGTAGTCCCATCATGGATGCTGCTACAATTGAAGTTTGCTTGTAATATGCTGCTACAATTCCTACTTGAACTTCACCGATGTGGACTTGTCCTCGACCTAGTTGCTAAAGTGCGTTGGCCTGGCGGTGAAACTTCATGGTATACTCATGTATAAGTTGCACCATCATTTGGCATAAACCCATATCATTTGGTCCTCTCTTCCTCGTTGGCCCATAATGTAGAATTTCTCATAGGTCAACTTTCCAAACTAATCCAAGGTAATCTCATTGCCCTCATTTTGAAGTTTGGCATTCCACCAATTCAATGTTGTTGGCGAGTTTTTGCTAAGTGAAAGTCATCTTATCAAGAGTTTGATTTATGTATATTTATCATAAAAATTGATTTGTACAACTGAAAAATCTTGATCATACACGTGACATAGTTAGCTATGGATAAATCAGTTTTTTTTTTTTTAAATATTCTTTTTTAAAGTACACAGGTAGCTATGAAGGGATGACTCCAATCTTATTATGACAAGTGAAAAGTTTGTAGATTTCACTTTATACATTGGATGCACATACGTTTATGGCTAACTCAAATATATCATGACCGTAAATATTGAAGCAGGTCTCTAGCTGGTTAAGCCATGCATCTTATTTCTCAACATTGAGTCCTTTGTTCTAGGCATGTAGTTCATTCTTGGCTTCCATCTTGAATGTGTTGGCTTCTCTCTAAGGTGAGAGACAGTTGGCATCTTCGTCTTACTCCTTCATAAGCACCTTTTGGCTTCTTTGTCTAAGTGTTTTGACCGATCACTAGAGAAGCCACTGAACATCTTCATCATTAGGGTTATTTATCGAAGAATACGACTCGGGTAGCCAAGTTTGAGTTGATCTTTATTCATTACTGTATTGCTGTTGGTTTTTTTCTTGTCAGAGTTATTTTTTTAAGAGAGACAAGTGGTTCACAAGTGACTTTGTAGCTAGTCTTTCTTGAGACGATTGGCTGGGCTCAGCACTCTGATACCAACTTGATCCAATCGTTTCCTATTCGATGAGAAACAAATAGCAGATTTCGCTAACCCAGTGGCTCATCAAATCTCTCAGCTCTAGTTTATGGAGTTAGTTGTATTTTTATTCATTCTTTCCAGTGGGATACAATTTAGCAGCATATTCATATTAACATTTGATGACCAAGATGAAATTTCACTACTTTAATTTGATAGATGGCAGGTCATTGTTGACATTTTAAGCTGGTTGATATCTTAGTGAAGGGAATGTTTAGTGTGACATTGGTTGAGAACCCTTAAATATGCTAGTTATCCCTAGTGAGAAAAAATTTCACTACCTCCATCTCATTATTATTCTTCTCAAGTTGATCGCCTTTCCCACTACCCAGATCCTCCGACTAGCATTGCTTCTGTACTCGTTCTTTCTGACCACTAGCTCCATCTTCTACACAACACAGCACGTAGCCCAATCACATCTTACATCTGTGTTTCCCTAATCGCACAGCCTACACCACTCGACTGAGTGCACCATTTCTTGCTAATGTAGCCGTTAACTCACATATGCTAACCCTACACACTTCACACGTGTTCACCAACCCAAGCCATCGTTGACAATCGACCGGACTACCTACCTCTCAGCCTAGCTTCCTTCACTTGTACTTGGCATTCTAGTTATGCTTGTGTGCCTTGTGCTTTATGTGACCCGCACAACTGCAAGCTTTACTGCACTTATGCAACTTATCCCTGGCACATCCAATTTGGTCTGGGTCCAGGGATTCACATTGATTCGAATTTGGTTTTGAGGTTTTGACAAAGTGACTCGAGCTATCCCTACTTGAATCTGTTGTTTGACTCGCACCTAGATTCTTAAGATTAAGGTATAGTTTTCTATTGAATCTAGATAATCATTTATTTAGCGATTTTGAATTGAAACATTATCTCGCATTTGGATTTCTTAATTTTGCTTCTCTGATTGTTCAATCATAAATTTATCCAAGGCAAAGTTATGGTCTAAGTTTGGTACGAAATCTAGTTTGGATCTAATTTATTGAATCAGAAGTCAAAAGCCTAATCTAATCCAAAATTGATGCAAAGTTTGGCTGGATGGATCAAAGCGAAGTTGAGGGAGAACAACAAAGCAAGAGAGATTAGAGAGAGAGAGAGAGAGGGGAAACTGATTTGAGAAAATTGTTCGTTGGATTGAAAGTGCAAAAAGAGAGTATTATATGAATTTTGTTTGCTAAATTGAACATGCAGAACGTAAATCGCAAAATCAAGTAGTTCAAACTGAATCTTTCTTTTGCTTACTCTTGATTTTCTGTGTTAAATAGAAGATTATTCGAATGCTGACCCTATTTTGAGTCATATATGGATAGTAGAAAACATCCTGAAACAAAATAGGACAAAAATGTATGAAAGATAAACTAATGTTGGGCTAACGATGTGTTGACGTGTCACGGAAAATTTGTTGAAAAGTTGCAAGTATCATATTGTTGAACTAATGTGGAAGGGATGGTAATAAGAAGATTTTGGAGTTGATTTTGTCAATATTCGAAATAGTTTTAATGCAACGATGTTTGCGATTGTGCTGGTAAGAGCATGTCCAATTTTTTAATAGACACTTGTTCTCCAAATATGAAATTTAAGAAACATATTCTTGATGCTGCTTCTAAAAGTGAGGAAGATCTGGCTGAAATTTAAAGAGGCTTGGATATGATTGAGTTTCCATGTGGTACCTTGCCGCTAGAGGTTTATTTATTTCTGTTATCAGCATAATTCTATGATAACATCTATGTTGGATAATCTTAGGAAAAGTTAAATATGGTGAACAATGAAATCTTAAACGTTATGGTAAAACGATGTTAGTGTTGTACTTGAGTCCTATCTATAGTAAAATGTTTCAACTTGATTGTTTCAGATTTATGTCTTGCTTTGCAGATCAACGAGTTGTTGATCGAGCAATACATGACATTTGCTTACATTTTCAGTGCAGCCGCCATCATCTAAATGTGGTCAGTTTTTCCATGAACAATCATTATAATATATGCTATGCCTATGTAGTTATTTTCTTATTATTTTATTCATTAGAGTATATATACATGTCTGTTGGTAACCTCTTCAATGAGAGCAAAATAGAAGAGTTCTATTTTTCTGCAGCATTCTTTCTTCTCAATGTTCGGCTAGAATCCACGCAATTTACTAATTCTTGATATTAAATGAAGCCATTTTGTTAACCTTGCTGTAACTTCTTTGGTGGTCTTATGCATTGCAGGAGGAATTTCAAGTTTATGTTTATGATGAAGGTACAGTTGTTAAAATCACGTTGTGGGAAACTATACAAATTTTGGGATTGTTAAAATCAAGTTTGTTACAAAGACCAAGATTAAAAGAATCAAAGGATGAAATTGTAATTTTTGCTGTAAATCTGGAGCTAAATTGTAATTTTTTAGGATCTAAAAGTAGCATCGGAGCCAAATTATAATTTTGCAAGGAATTATCGTGCCTGTCATGGCAGACATAATAATTGCATAACTTTTAACTTTTAAAAATTTAAATAAGGTAAAATAATTTTTGTTCCTCAATAGGATAATAAATTTTTAACTGCGAAGTTCAGATATTAAAAGAAGTTGGCGCCTAACTCAAAGTTTTAATTGTAAGGAATTAGGATATAAGCATCCCAAGTCAGGGGCCAATTATAATTTTTATTATAAAAAATTAAGGCATAAGACGAAGTCTAAGAGAAATCAAGAGACAAAATTATAATTTCTTAGGACCTAAGGCTAAGATTAAGAAAAATTAGGAAACTAAATTAGAATTTCTATTATATGAAATTAGCAACTAAGGTTATTAAAAAATTGGGGGACTAATATATAATTTTTACATAAATTTTTTTTTGACTAATATTTGGATAAGGACAAATGGCGGGATATCATGGCTATACAGCAAATAGAGATGGATGGTTATGATTCATTGTTAAAGAAGAGCATAACGTTTTTTTATAGCCATAGAGAATGGTTGGTTGTCACTTTTTAGGAAAAAGATAAAATTATATATGGACTTAGAGTGAAGGCTAATAGAAATTAAGAGACTACATTATAATTTTTACAAAAGGTTAGAATAGAAAAACGAGTTTTTTTAGTGGACGACTATGATATGATTAATTGAAAATGAATAGTTGTGATTTCTTGACTCAAAACCAAGCCTTAGAAAAGTTAGAGGATAAAATTATAATTTTTATTATAAGGAATTATGACATAAAATGAAGACAAAACAAAATTTTGACCAAATTGAAATTTCTTAGGATCTGAGATCAAGCTTATGAAATATTGGGAGACTAAATTTTAATTTTCGTTATAAGCAATTAGTACTTAGAATTAAAATTGAGGAACTAAATTATAATTTTTATTTAAATAATTAGCACATAAAATAAAAATTAAGAAAAATCATGACTAAAGTATAATTTCTTAAGATTTAAGGAGAAACATAACCCGGCGGACAAAAGTATAATTTTTATTATAAGGAATAAAGACCTAAAATGAAGACTAAGAAAAATTAGAACTAATTTGTAATTTCCTAAAATCTAAGATTGAATCTAAGAAAAGTCAAAAAAAATCTAAAAAAAAAATCAAAGAACCAAATTATATATATTTTTATAAATAATTAGGATTGAAAACATAGAATGAGCGAAATTGCTGGATTAAATTGTAATTTTAACTTAAGGATTTAGGGCTTAAAACAAAAACGAACAAAAATCGAGACCAAATTATAGTTTCTTAGGATTTGAGGCCAATCCTAAGAAACGTTGGGTACCAAACTATGATTTTTATTCTAAAAAATTCTATCCTAAAATGAAGACTAAGAAAAATCGAAACTAAATTGTAAGTTCATATTATCTAAGACCAAGCCTTAGAAAAATTGAAAGACAAGTTGTAATTTATGTTGAATGCAATTAGGATCTAAAATAAAAACTAGGAAAAATTGAGGTCAAATTGTAATTTCTTAAGATATAAGGCTAAGTTTATGAATATTTGGAAGACCAAAATATAATTTAAATTGTAAGCAATTAAGATCAGAAACATAGACTACAGAAAAATTATACTAAATTGTGATTTCTTAGGCTGTATGGCCAAGTCTAAGGAATGTTAGAGGACTAAATTATAATTTTTGTTGAATGAAATTAGGTCTGAAAATTAAGACTAAAAAGTTTTTAAATCTAAATTATAATTTTTTAGAGTCTAAAATAAAGATTATAAAAAAATTGGTGGATTAAATTATAATTTCATTGTAGAAATTATAATTTTTGTTGTAAATTTGGAGCAAAATTGTAATTTCTTAGGTTCTGAAAATAAGAATGAAATAAATTGAGAATCAAACTGTAATTTTGCTTGAAATCTTTATCCCTTCTCTGATTTGGCTGATGTAATAATTGAAAGAAAATTTTTTTGATGGCAAAGAATTGAAAGAAGGTTTAGTTGCTATGGTCCATGAAGGGAAATTGGATGGCTAAGATCTTAGATAGCAACAACACTCGACTTCATGTCACTTAATTAGCCAACACTCGACTCATTGAACGGAATGCTTGAAAAGATAAGAGGAAGAGAGGAGAAAGCGGTGAGGAAAAGACAGTAATTTTAGAAAAGGGCATTTTTTTTTGCTTGGATTGTTGTGATCTAATTTAGTAGAGAATGAGTGGAAGGGGATAGAAGCCCGTGGAGCCTTCAACAGCTATTTAGCCTTCACTTGAGCATGATCCTCGACAAAGTACTCCAATTTTAAAATTGATGTGGAACAATGACAGAAAAAGGTTGTTAGGGTTTAGAGAAAGCACAAGAGAGGAGATTAGAGTAATTATGGTTTAAAGGATTCTCACTAAAAGTTTTCCTATTCTTCTCTTTCCTTACGGAATATCAATTCCTTTTAGAATTCTTAAGCTAACTCATTCCACAGGTAATTACACACAAAGCAAATTTCATTAATCAAATGTCTTCTCCAACTTTTCAAATACAAACCTTAAATGGAATGACTAATCTCTTCTTAAAATAAAGATAAACATGTGAAACTAAATAAACTCACAATTAAAAATAAAGTAAATAAATAAAATAGAATTTACTAATTCAAATTTTTTATAAACTCTATAAATAATAAAATAAAATAAAATAGAGATAATTGGTATCAATCTCTATCGATCCATAACATCTTGGATTCATAGTGCCGCACCTCCAAATTAGACGTGCACTCTTGAGCCAATTAGTTGCTTGCACATGCTAAAAAACTAGCTAGTCAAATTCCCGAGACTTGTCAATACACTGAAGCACTCCTGTCTCGAATCTTTACGGGACTTTAACTATATAAGGCTTGATCACTTCCTCATCACAGTTCTAGTCAATCATTAGTCTCATATAAACTATTGAACTTGCCATGACAAAACTATGTATACAGTTACATAGAAATAAAGCAAACAAACTATAATCAACAATGATTATTTAAGAATGGGATCTTAAAGTAAAAATCAATAGGTATAAGTGTAATAAATGTTAAAATCTTATTGATTCACAAAAAGATATAAGAATAAAGATACTTACCTAAAAATAGTGTTGAGGAGCTCTTTTACTATACAAAATGTCCCGAACATCAGTAGAAATGAGAGAGATGGTTCGACTGTGAAGTAAGAAGAGAGATGGGGGGGGGGGAGGGTTGCTTTTATTAGCCTAGGTTAGGCTCCAATAATCAAGTGATCATTGGAGACATGATTTTTATTTTCTAATAAAGTAGTTGCCCAAGCTCGATCCCAGGCATGTGTCGTCCGACCTTTGGGGAACACCTACAAACATGATCATTTTCAAAGTTTTAGTTAATGATGACTATTTTTGTTAATTAATTAATTAAAACTTAAAAATTTAAAAACCACCCATTTATTATGAAAGCAATTGTGAGGGATTCATTGAGTATGATCGGTTAAAATTGGATGTAATCTTTTATTTGTTTCATACTACCCTAAAACTGAACAAAATAACATCAATTTATTGTGAAATACCATTAAAGTGATAGTATCAATCACATTGTATAAATCATGAAACTAAAATTGTATCCAAATTGAACAAATTTGCATCACAGCTTGTTTGAAACCAAATAAAGCATCGAGAGGTTAACGTTCGAAAATCAAACTATGATAAAATGTATCAAATCAATAGTAATATGATGTCAAGTAGTGCTTTAAACAACATTTGATTGATGAAGGTACGGGATGACGGTGCAGTGTGAGGCAAAACTATTTGGGTCGGATCCCTTTCTGTTTATGAAGCACAGGTACGATACAGTGATACATATATGATACGATACATATATGATGATATGACACTCAAAAAAGATAGGAAACAGACACATTGGGATGCGGCAAGTATATATATGTATATACAGACTTGATTGAGATAGAGAAGTCAAGAAGCATGATCGACATTCAACTGAAGCAACAACTAAATGTTAATAATAATTGAAAAAGTAGTAGCTTTACCAACGTCTATGAAGCATCATCGACAGCTTGTGGATGTCAGATCTCATTCTACTATTAGGACTTCTAGGCCCCGTTTGTTTAGGAGTTTAAAATTAACCTGGTTTAATTTTAACCAGGCATATCACATCACACATAAAATTTAATATTAAAAATTAAATTTATTTCACATCCTACACATATTACTAAAATAATAACTAACTTATATCACATCCCTCACATATTCCAACATAATAACTAACTTTATATCACATCCCAAGTCATTTTTGATTTTCTACCATGCAGATCGAACCAACTGATCCAAATATATTCTCTAATTATAAATATCAGAAAGTATTGAATAAGTGTCAAATTTTTTGTTTAAAAAAATAAAAATTAATATGTCACGTGGTGTATCAGATGCGTGTTGGTAAAGTATCATGAAGTATTGATATATAATATGGATACGATACAGATAGGTTAGGCTCAATGAAATATCAGTGCTTCATAGCCTTTTGTTCATAGATTTCGGTTAATTGTTGGATTGTGGCAATGGCTATAGGTGCATTGGAGAGGTTGCTCTATTGGATGGCTAGTGGAGAAAAATTGAAAATTTTTTCATTCTATAATCGGTTTAGGAATTTTTGCCTAAGGTTCTAAACATTTCTTTGACTAGGTTATTGATTCCATTACAGGAATCATGATTTTGCACAAATTCAAGTTTTATTGATCTTGTTATTTTATTACAATCACTAATTATTAATTTACCAACACTAAGGTCCCGTTTTATTGGAATCTTATTTCTTCCGAAAAAAATAAAATAGCATTTTATATCTCATAATACATAAATTCTAACATTAAACAACCACTTTATTTCACATTTAACATAATTTTTAATGTAACTAACTCACTTTATTTCACATCATACATATTTTTTCAAAAAATTTCACAAAATTTTTAAAAATCATCTTTTTTTTTTGCTCCAATCAAATAGAGCCTAAAAGGGTCTATTTGGTTCGTGGAAAAAAGCCATGGCTGAAATAGTCATAGCGAAAAACTTTTAATGTATTTAAAAATTAAAAAATTATTTTATATCTCATTCTACACAAATTTTAACATTAAACAATCACTTTATTTCGCATCCAACACAATTCTCAATAAATTAATCAACTTTATTTCACATTCAACATAATTTTTATTATAACTAACTCATTTTATTTTATATCATACACATTTTTTGAAAAAAATAAAAAAAATTGTCCAAATCATCTTTTTAATCCTCCATCCAAATAGGGCCTATAATTCAGACACATGATGTTGGATTAAACAAATTGCCATATAAACAAATTGTGATATAAAAGGCAATAAAGTACATGTTTAACCAACTCAACAAGACTAGATAATATAAAGATGACTTCAAATAGAAAATATGCTTCAATCTATCAATATAATCATGGTGCCATTTAATCTGAGTCGTCAGTGCTAATGGCCTCTTGATCACTGATCTATCTGATTGTTCTCACGCACCATGCTTTTTAGCATACGATGGCTGGAAAATGTTTGCATAGATCTTCTATTTGTTTCTTTCTTTTGTTTGGCTAGGATCTTTTGTCTGTTGTTTGTATATATTTCCCCTTGACGCATTTTCCTATTCTTTGCGTTGAAAAAAAAACCTTTAAGATTATTTCGTGGCAATGTGAGCATGTTGTGTTGTTTCACTAGATTTTACATGAATCTTACTGGCACTCCAAAGATTGATCTGCATGCCTACGTGCTTATTCTGTTTTTGTTCCTATATTGTTATATTATTTAACATACTATTTGTTGTAAAATTGTTTTCTTTTGTCATATTTGCAGGTGCCTGTTGGCAAGGGGTAAACTCTGAATTCCATATTATTTCCTTATTCCTAGATGCTTCTTTGGAATTTTGCTCAATTTTATACTGTTCTTATGATTCAATTGATTGAAATGACATGTATTTTGTTGACCTTAGTTTTTCTTGGCTGATGCCAATGCGATTGAGCTTATTATTGTTGGTCCAGTCGCTTGACTCTTTAAGTCTTGTTTGGTTTGATTTATTGGAATGTTCTTTTTTTTTTTGAGATAGAGAGAAAAAAATTATTTTAATATTATAATATGAAATAAAATTATTTTAATGTTATGATATGAAATAAAATTATTTTATTATTCATGATTGTGTTGGATGTACAATAATTTTTTTTATTAAAATTTATGTAAGATGTGAAATAAAATTAATTTTTAATATTTAAATTTATGTATGATGTGAAGTAAATATAAAATATTAATGAGTATTCTTAGAAGTGTTTGATGGATTTTTTGCTCCAACTAAACTAGGCCTCAGCAAAGGCTAGTTAGCCTTCTGTCAAATAAAAAATGACTGTTTGAATTGTTTTTAAGCTAAATTGAAATCCCATGTAAAGTGGTCGAAGCCACCTCAAGATTATCAACATGAGCTTTTTTTATTACTCCTATTTACTGTGGAACAACAACAAAACTATGGTTACAGTTCATTAATTTTCCATATTAGTTTCATTATTTTACACATCTTATAGTTTGGAATACATTCATAATCTTCGTTCATTTGCACTGCAAATACTAGTGTGTTTACTTAGATGGAATGACTATTCTATTCTACTCTTATTTTATATGGAATAGCTATTCATAGTTTTACTTTGGTGGAATAGTTATTCCGTAAGAATCTCTATTCCACATTTTATAGAATAGTCATTTATACTCCCCCCCCCACTTTAAGAATAGCTATTCCTTGTGGAATAGAAATATTATTTCAAAAATTTTCTTGTTTATATACACACATTATATATATATATATATATATATATATATATATATATATATATCTATATTTATATACACACATGTACACATATGTGTACGCTTACATATTTATATGTGTATATTTGTGTGTATGTATATTTATACACAAATATATATATATATATATATGTACATGTACGTGTTAAGTATACATATATCTGTATGTATACATATACATGTACATGTACGTGGTACACGTATTTGTATACATATACTTATTCACTTACGTGAATGTATATGCGTACGTATTCGCGTATGTAATGACCCAAAATTGAACTCATAGTTGTGATTTCATCTTTGTCTGCTTTGAATTTTCATGTAGGTCCTAATAAATTTGGATGAAATACTAATGAATTTTGAATGACTTGACTGTAATTTTTCTAATTAATTTGTTAAGGGCTGGATTAGGGATAATCCAAGTGACTAGTCCAAAGTGATCCTAACTAAATCCCAACCAATGCCAAAACCAAAACCTTGTGTTCAATTGATGGCATTAGTGAAACCTTGTGACAAATGTTGAAAATGGAGTGACAGGTGTCATGATGAATGGTGAGTTGTTATAAAGAAGGCGTGCAATGAGATGAGCTTAGAATTTTCGGCCATGTTCTCCCTTGAATCCAACGAGAATAGCGGGGGGGAG